>JANFAA010000038.1:0-224994 GCA_024663435.1 Pisolithus sp. B1
TCGCCTCCTTCGTTTCACGTGTCTCCTGGGTCCTGAGCATCGCGTTAACGTACTCTAAGTCAGCACGGAGCAAAGCGAAAGAGCAAGTATTGTCAGAAGATGTGCTGCTGCCACGACTGACGCGGGAATCATAACTGTCCTGTGGAGAAGAGGGTCTGGAGGGGATGTCTGTCCGCTTGATCGTACCCAGCTGAGCACTGCCTCCGACTGCGTCAAGCGAGAGACGGGGCTACAGGCGTCCTGACTCTCCTGCCAGTGACGCTCTCTGTCTCATAATCAAACGGAGAGGGTGGCGGTGGTGGCAGGTTTGCGAACAGCAAGTGCTCTCCAAATTTGCTGTCGTCACGCATGTGGGGGGGCAATGTTTTTGTCGCCGCGGTGCATCTTAGCATATTGCGCCATAACCAAAGTGTATGTGGGATCAGTCGTGGGCACATTGAATGGGTCAGGGAAGTCCCATTGGAAATCCTCAGCCTCGGAAATGAAGGATTCCGAATCAGAAGTACAGGCTTCATAAGCGGCATCTGCGCGGAACGAAGGGATGAAGCTGCACCGCTTCGGTGAGACATCGAAGGAGTGTCTGTGCCCGAAACCATGCGAAAACGAGCCAGACGTATACCCGGTGATGGGAGCAAGAGGGGAGCGCGATTGATGTTTGGCTAGCGCGTCATCCTCGATTACATGACGCATAGAGGGGAGGGGAAGTGGTGCGACCCGACTGGCTCGTCTCAGTGTGGTCAGGTATTCCTCGTCCACATCTAAGCAGTTCTTGGAATCATCGTCGTAGTCCTCCTCACTGGTCGTAATAGAGGAATACCGGCGCCCGAGACTACTTGCGGAACCAGCTCGCGAGGAAAGAACGACGCGTTGATGATATGAGCGTTTTTCGTCGGTGCATCGTTGTTTCTTCTTGTCATGTCCATAAG
Source organism: Pisolithus sp. B1 (assembly GCA_024663435.1). Classification (NCBI taxonomy): domain Eukaryota; kingdom Fungi; phylum Basidiomycota; class Agaricomycetes; order Boletales; family Pisolithaceae; genus Pisolithus; species Pisolithus sp. B1. The sequence goes on from JANFAA010000038.1 coordinate 927, forward strand.
CTGTCATCAGCTTGTCGAGTCCCATCATCTTGACGCCAAAGTCTTTGAGGGTGCCGACGAATGTGACGTTGCTGGGTTGGCGGCTGCGCCCGCGCTTAGCACCGATTGTTGCCATTAGGAGGCCAAAATTGCTTTCGGCCGGAAGAGATTCTGAGACGAAGATGTGCGTGTCAATTAGGGGTTACGTATGAAGTGCAAAGAGGTGTCTTGGGATGCTTACCGAAAGCGCTCACATCCCGTGTGAGGGTAACTCCCAACACTTGTTCGGCCTTGCGATTGGACTTGCGTATGACTGCGCGTTGCTCCGAGGTCAGCAAGTTGGAGGTGAGGTTGGCGTTCGCGCCATAGGCAAAGGTATCCGAGCGAACGGCGTGAGCGGCAGAGGCCATGACGAGATATATTATAGATAAATAGGTGAGGAGGCTAGCTCGAGGGGGGATGTCGTTTTGGGATTCATGCTATGGGTGGAGCCTTTTGTACGCGACGTGGACGGTGGTCAATGCTTTGTCGGGAGGTCTGTGACATCGCCCGTATAGGTTGGGCCGGAGGGGACATGTACGGTGGCTTTGTCGAGAAAGTATTGTCGCATTGTTGGAGACCTGGCGACGGTGGACTGACCATTGGGAGAACTGGACACAAACCTCATTGTCATCAGTTCCACCGTTCCGGCAACAGACCGGATTGTTCTCCAGGCTTGCACGCCTGGACCATTCAATATGTCGAGTCCTGAATCTCATATTCAGCCGCAAGTGGCAAGGGGTTTAGCACGTCCACCATTGCAATTCGCGATGGCATAATGATATTACAAGTGGAAGTTAGTCACTACGCGAGCTTTGTGTGACTGAGTTTGGCATAAGCTTGTCACACTCCTACTTTTCAGTTTCGGGTCATCCGTCAGTACCACTGCCGAGGATGTTGCATGAGTGTTGTTGGATTAATGGGTGCGGTAGTAAATGGTGCAATAACTCTAACTATGTATGACGAGTGCTGCCAGGCGTAACACGCTATTCTACTTCTTCGCCTGAGGTAACGTCTTGCGGTAAGCCTCCGCAAGTTCTTTTTGCACGTTAGGAAGGACGGGTAGATGAGTCTGGGAAATGACATCAGTCACTCAGAGCTCAGACAGGTACATTGTGTGGGGAATGATCGTTTACCTTGTATTCCATGCTGAATTCTCCTTTGCCCTGCGTTACACCACGGAGTTGACTCGAGTAACCAAACATGTCGTTCAGAGGGACTTCTGCAGTGCACACAAACTCCTCATCTCGCACTTCGCTGTCTAAAATAGTACCTCGCCGCTGGTTCAAGCTGCCAATGACGGCACTCTGGAATTCAGATGGAGCAATGACTTCAACTGTCATGATAGGCTCGAGAATGATGGGCCTCGTCTGCGTATAAATTTCCCTGAACGCGCTAATTGTTGCGATACGAAATGCCAGTTCAGAAGAATCCACGATGTGGTAGCTGCCATCCTGGAGCACCATGCGACAACCCACAATTGGGTTACCGGATAGGGTACCCTTCCCCAGTGCTTCGAAGAAACCCTACCACCCGTTACACCAGATAGATGGAATCAACCAAAGGAAACTCACCTTTTCACATGCAGGGATATAGTTGGACGGAATAGCCCCACCCATAATGAGACTCTCGAACTGTGTATCGCGACCAATTTCAGGATCAAACTCCATAGGTTCCACATAGCCGATTACGCGTGCAAACTGGCCGGCACCTCCCGTCTGCTTTTTGTGAGTGAAATAAAAATCTGCACGCTGAGTAATGGTTTCGCGGTATGCGACGCGAGGCTTGCCCGTGGTGCACGCTACATTGTATTCACGCCTCATGCGTTCCACGTAAATTTCCAAGTGAAGTTCCCCCATTCCAGAAATAATTGTCTATGGACCACCGCGTTCAGATACGGTCAAGTAACTGCTCGATAACTTACTTCCTTGCTTTCCGGGTCGATATGAACCTTGAAAGTAGGATCCTCCTTCTGGAATCGACTGAGTGCACGAGAGAAGTTTGGCGTTTCCTGGCCTATAGGTTTGATTGCAAGCGAGATGACTGGCTCCGGGACATACATCGACGTCTGTTGCAACGGGTGAAATGGGTAACGACAATGAACAATCCAGAGTGACCCACCATGGAGAAACTCGTAGTTCCGTCGGTGAAAGTGTCACCAGAGGAGCATTCAACGCCAAACACCGCACAAATCTCTCCGGGACCAATGGAGTCGATGTCCTGAAAACTCGTTGCAGGGATGGTCTCGACCGATGTTGGACACACTTACTTCCATTTCATTACTGTGCATGCGAACCAAGCGAGGAACTTTGACCTTTTTGTCTGTGCGGGCGTTGAAGACGTAGGAGCCTTTCTTGAGGGTACCCTGATACACCCGCATGTAGGTCAGCTGACCAAAGCGACCTTCTTCCAACTTGAACGCCAACGCGACAAGAGGTGCCTCAGCAGCTGGGATGAGGGGAACAGGAGGAGCCGCAGGTTGAGTGGTGTCATGCGCCGTGACGGTCGACTCAGCTGGGTTAGCAAGGTATGAGCACACTCCGTCCAGTAATGGCTGGACCGCAGTGTTCTTGATTGCCGAGCCAAGGAAAACAGGTGAAAATTTCAGTCCAACAGTCGCTCGACGGATGGCTTCCGCAATCTGCACATTTGTTGGTATCTCGTCACACAAGATGAGGTCACCAATCTGCTCGTCAACCTCCGCTAGTTGTTCAATAAGCTCCGCACGTTTTTCCTTTGCAAGTTCCAGAACATCCGCGGGAATCTCATCCGACTCGACAACGTCGGTACTAGAGATGAAGGTAAGCGAGTGATGGACGACAACAGATTGCGCTTCACATGCCCTTTCTCTCCTTCGTTATATACTGCTTTCCAACGAACAAGATCAACAACGCCCCTAAGTTCATCTTCAACTCCAATTGGAACATGTACTGCGGCGGCAGCGATCTTAAGTTTAGTTCGGATTTGGTTGATGACTCTCCAAGGGTTGGCACCGGGCCTACACGGTGTGTCCGGTCTATGAAGTGATCAAAGCAAATATTGACATACCTGTCCATCTTGTTAATGAAAGATACACGGGGAACATTGTATCTGCGCATTTGACGATCGACCGTGGTTGTTTGGCTCTTGAAACCCAATGAACATCATTCGACTATGTTTCACGACATGACGCATACCTGAACACCTGCGACAGCGCACAGCACCAAAATTGCACCATCAAGTACTCTGAGAGCACGTTCAACCTCTATCGTGAAGTCAACGTGTCCTAAGAGTCGGGACGTTAATGAAAGACCGCAGGGGAGACATACAGAGGCATACCTGGAGTATCAATAATGTTGATCGCGTATTTTTCCTTGTCACCAGTTATTGGTGACGATGCATTCCAGTCGCAGAACGTCGCAGCACTTTGGATGGTAATGCCTTTTTCGCGCTCCAGCTCCATGCTGTCCATCTTGGCGCCCACAGCATCTCGGCCACGGACCTGAGTAGAGTCGGTACGTCAGTGAAGGAACGTGTCGTTAAGGTCACCCGACAACTGACCTCGTGAATCTCTCGGATTCGACCGGTATAATAAAGGATGCGTTCTGTGAGAGTAGTTTTCCCCGAGTCGATGTGGGCAGAGACACCAATGTTCCTCTGAAAGTCAATTCTCTTTATATCGGCCTCAGACAGCTCATACTTGGGAGACTCTGAAGGCAAGTCGGACGCCTTGCGTGCCATTGCAGCTGCAGACGCAGCGCGTCTGCCCCTGCAGGAAACATGAAGGCAAGTTCGCGTCAACCTCGTACCTTTGAGCGCCCAACTCCATGGAGTGGGCACTCGACGTGGTACCTGCATGAGTTGAAGCAGTTCTCGAAAATAAAATTTCGCTGTCCTGGTACTGCACAGATCCGACTCTTGACAAAAAACCGGTAATTCTACGTACCACCTAAATTTGGAAATGAAGGATTATGTCACCATCCCGGAGATTTTGGTTGAAAACCTGCATGGTACACCGTTTTATGAATGCGAACTCTGAGTTGTTCCAAGGAGGATGTTTTTCGGTGCCTCTGTGTATAGTGCTACTCTTCCTTCTCAGATAGTGGCAGTTCAGAAGCTGAGGAGTAATGACCCAATGCTCATTACGGAGACTCGCTCGGCATTCATTCCTCCATCATACGACATCGGTCTCCTCGCAAACCTTCACCCATTTATGCTGCTGTGTCACCTATGCCGCCATTCGAAACTCAAAGTCCATCTATTTATACTTGCTTTCGAATTTTGTGTGCACTGCAAGGGTTTCGCCGTCGCCTTCTCAGAACCGGAACCCAACGCATCTGCCTGATACCAATTCGGTTACTGAATCCACACATCAAGTTGTCTGTCGTTAGGCTCATGTCTTCAATCATTGGATGCTTCAATGATACATGCAATCTCGGAGAGGAAAATAAGATAACGTGCAGGGAAAGCAGATTAGTCGAAAAGACCGAAACCCTAAGTAGCGAGTCATTCAGACTTCCAGTCTGCAACCGTAGAGTAATAGACTACGCACCATGTCGTCGTCCGACTCCTCCTTCTCCTCCTTTTTCTCCTCTTCTTTTGGTGCTTCTTCTGCGGCTGCAGCGGCCGCAGCACCGCCGACTGCTGGTGCGGCACCGACAGCTGGTGCACCACCCCCAGCACCAACGTTTAGTAGCAGTTCTCTAACATCCTTTCCCTCTAGTGCCTTGGCAAGAAGAGTTGCCCAGATTGGCTCGACTTCAATGTCGGCAGCGGATGTTAAGGAGACGATCTTGTCAGACTGAAAGACAGTACTTCGTAAACGAGACTGCGGCCGCACGAAGCCATGGACACTCACGGTGATTTCGATTCCATCGTCTGCAAGGATAAGTGCAGCGTAGGTTGCAGCGAGTTCTACTGTGGCCTTTTTGCGAATGCCAAGTTAGCGCGAAGGTTACCAGCTACATCCACATCCACACCCATCCATCCATCCACTACACCGACATCGATTTCCAGCATATCCGCCATAACTTAACTGACATGTGTATCAGAACGACTACTCACCATTTTTATAGTCAAGATACGGGCCGTCGACGGCGGTGAACAGGTCTGGGGTCGGATGGAGACTCTGAACTCTGATTGTACTCGGGCCAACTTCTGAGAGCTGACTAAGGATAGCCCAAATTAGGTATCCCCTGTCTGCAGTGGGTCACGTGCGCGTCTCATCTTCTGCCCCACCGCGACAGCCTGAGTGGGCGCGCTTCGTCACGGACAAGTGCAGTCCCAGAACCGCAACGAAATTCAACGTTAACCATATTTTCATCGTGGAGTAGTGATGTGGCTGATTTCTGGCCCATTTGATGATGAATCAGGAAACGTCTCCGCCACAAGTAAATGGGTCCTTGTCGTAGGCAAATCCAAAGAAGCTAACTTGACACTGTCTGCTAGAGACAAAGCTGCTGGTAGCCGGGAAGAAGTATCATCTAGGCCGCAAGGACCGTCAATTGGTCGTAAACAACAAAAAGATCTCACGAGACCATTGCGACTTTACAGTAAGTCCCTATGCGGAGGAGAATCTGGTGCGTAACCGCTTCCTTATCCTTCTTGTCTCACTGTTAGCGCAAAACATTAGGAAGATCCGTGTTTCGTTCCGAGGCTTGAGATTTATAATGCCAAAGAGAAGGCCATGTCTATCGACCGAGGCGGGGAGCCTTTCATCGTGGATCCATTGTCTCCTTACGAACTACAAAGCGGCGATACGGTTAATATTGTGGCTGGAATTGCTGTCCAGTAAGGTGCTGTTACTCCTACACATTTCCTTGATTGAATTCCTGCCAAGTGTGGAGTGGAAGCGGATAACTTGCTTTCTGCCCCCGGCGCGGAACTTGCCGTCCATCCCAAGACAAGATTGTGCTTCTTTGGGTGCGCTTTCTGTCATACTTACTGCGACGGAACCACACATTGATTTCAGGTATAAGCGTGGTAACAATGACGCATGCCCTGGTGACACATCATATTACCTCCAAGTATGAATTCACGGTTCCCCTAGCGACTTCCCTACTTTCAGCAGTGCAGCTAGTGAAAGTGGAGTGGTTGCAGGAATGTATACGTCTCGGAACCGTGGAAGATAATGCAAACCCTTTCAAGTCCACTCCACTTGAACAGGCCTTCGTCCTGCCCCTCGAGAGCAAGTTTCGACCGGCCTTCTCTCCCGGACTGTCTTCTACATTCAAATCCTTCAAGTTCTGGGAACCCAACGAGGAGAGGTTGAACTTTCTGAATGGATATCGCTTCGTTTTGCTCGCCAACAAGAATGGTGAAGTCGATGGCGATACGAGAGAGCTTTGCTTGCGAGGTGGGGGAGAATATGATGGCTTCCCTCTGACCTCCGGGCATGCCAAGTGGCGGCAAATGCTCGCCAAGGCAAAGCGGAAAAAGGAGGAAGTGGGTATAAACGTCGTCATTGTTACAGATGATAGGGCCGTCCAGGCGACTGTTGGGTCGACCAAGTGGCAAGAGATGGTTACTGATGCTCACACGTGAGTACGTGACATGAACACTGATGCTAGCGCTCACCCAATTATATTAATGTAGTATGTCTGTCCCGATTGTTACTGTTGAGACCCTGTTAAATGCAGTCATCAGCATTGACGTTTCTGCCCTTCTAATTACTTCTAATCCGCACCGTAAGGATACATTCAGACCCTACCCGCTTTTCCTGATAACGTCTATTCTGGTATATTACAACCAGAGAATCCTTCACCGTCAGTCGCCAATGCAAGTGCGCGTCCCGACAAGACATATCTTGCATCGACTGTTTCACGCCAAGAAGTGACGGAGGCTAATCATCAATCCAATTCACCACTTCCAGTTGAAGCGGAGATTTCTACGTCGAGATCCGGATCTCCAAAACCCGCCGCAGAGACTAAAGTCCAGCCTCCGCCATCCAGAAGGGTACGTAAATGAAATATTACACTTGAAATCCTTCTGATCTATGATCAAGCAACTCATTCGTTCTGTAAAACCCCTGTCGACTAGCAGTGACCAAGACCGAAGCAATATGCCTGGTCTGAAGTTAGCAGGTGACTTAGGAACCACTGTTCCACCGGTGCGTTCATCCGAGTTTCCGGCTCTGTGTCATCTTACATCCCATTCAGCCCCCATCCGCAAACCGTCCGAAGCTGAAGAGACGAGCGGCAACTCCAACGACAGAGACGGCCTCCATGGTGGATTCTATTCTTTCTGGGAAAGAGGCGGAAAGGGAGCCTCCCCTCAAAAAGTTCAAAGCGCTCTTTGATGCAAGTGATCCAGACAAGATGACTGCTGACGCCACAAACAATCTCGATGCAGCTAACCACATGGGCATCGGTGCTGACGCCTCTCAGGTCACTGGAAGCGCGACACAAAGTGCATCCCTTCACGCCCATGCAACAGCCCCACCAATGCAAGTACTAGATGCAGTCGTAGAGGAACAGGAAGAGAGCATCTCTACTAGACCAGTCCTTTCTCAATCATTACCATCGGCGCCACCCCCTAATCAACTTGCTATCGCTCAAAGAGCACGAACGCCTGCCCGTCAGACATCTGGGGGGGCCCTCGCTACCAGCTGTGTGGAGAAGGGTCGGGTTGCTACCGCAGGAGATCAGACGCCATCCGAACCAAATCAATTTACCAGGCAGCTGGATACTGATCAAGCATTTTTGACCGCAGTAGCATCGAGAAAGAGGGGAAAGAAGGGAGAAGACGATTTTGATCGTGAATTCAACAAACTACGTATTTCAAAACCGGATATCCACGGGGAACAGGAGGAAGACTGGGCAGTTCTGGGGGACTTCGATGACGACGTTAGAAACATAAGGGGTAACTTTATGGTAGTGATGGAGGTGGACGTTTACAGGGATGCCTGTCCCCGTGAAGTGACGCCCGCTCGGCGGGACTACGATGGCAAACCGAACTTCAAAAAGTTCAGGAAGGTCCGTTCACCTCCAGAGGATGATTGTTGGTTTCGTCTGATGCCTGGCTCAGACACCTACACCCTCATCGAGATATCCCGTCGAGCTGATGATAAAAGCAGAGGACGACTACGGAGTGGGACCAGGTACTTGTACACACCGAAGACATTCTCCTACAGCCAGCTCATACACCTTTCAGGTTACTGGAAGGACAGTACAGCTACCAAGGATTCTACCTTACTACCAAGTCAGCCAGGGGTCCAGAGACGACCGCGTACGATTCTCGAGTCTGAGGATGAAGATACTGAAGAGTTACCGATCGCGAAGAAGGCAAGGCAGCAACCTGCTGCCCTGGAAGGGAAGTCTAAGACAGCACGACTTTTCCTGGACTCCGATGATGAGTCTACCCAAGGCAGGAACTCACAAAGGTTTACCCCAGGGCAGGAGGCCCCGAACCAGGGCACCCATGTCGGCCGTGTGCCAAGTAATAAGCGACATATTATCGCGGATGATGACTCTGACGAGGAGGCTGCCTTCAAGGGATTTAGAAAGAAACGAAGAGTTCGGTAGGGGTATCGTGCACATGTCTTTGCCGTCTATGTATGAGATGTCGTTACAATAATACATGCCCCGTCGTCTGTCGCAACTACGGATGTTGTGCCAACAATTCGTCGTGAATGGAGAATTTAAGCAATCGTTGTGTTTTAACAGCGACACGTCCACCAGTTTGACTGAAACAAACCAACAAGCTGTATCAGATCCGTTCAGAAGGCAGAATAGAAGTGTGCCTCACAGTTGTTCCTGACAAACGAACCTCTCTGGCGCACCTTCCCAATCGTCCAATATATTCTTGGTTGTGTTGACCCGGCTGTCGTCCTCTCCACTGCCGAATAGATCTAGGGCTAGTTGTGTGTGGCTCACACCGGCGTAAGTCGTAACACAGCGTGGGTTTACCAAAATGCGAGCCGGTCTGTATGCCGAATTCGGAACAGTCAATCGGCCGGATGGTTGTACTTCCATGGGCGAATCGGAGTCTGGCATAGCGTCAAAGTCTGAGCCGGCGTTGACATCTGGGTCCATGGGAGCGACTTGACGCCGTTCCCGGTTTGATCCTGATTTGGCTTGCTTATGCCGCTGTGAAGAATCGATATACTCTTCTTCGTGAACGCCCTCGAGGGCCTTACTAAGCCAGAGGTCCCTGCAGAACCACGCTTGACTACTGTCCAAGCATGGGGCGTCTGGTGGACGGACAGATGCGGACTCGGAAGACGAAGCGTTGTGGAAGTCCATTCCGTAACGATACTTCAAGCTTTTGTAGTACGTCTGAGCAGGGTCCACAATGTGAGTCCCGGATTCACAACAGAAGACCTGGAAAGGGAGATGCTGAACATAACGCGAGGCGCCATTTTTGTCCCGAGGAGGAACGGCATCGGGTCCGGAAGATGATTTGGAGTGTCGGAATTGGTCGCCGTGAATATCGCGAGTGCGCCACCTAGCAGGAACAAATCATTATTAAGGAAACCGGCAAAGGTCAAGTAGTTCTTACCTATCCGAGAAGGTGAATAGACCGTTGGATTCAGCCCAGTCCATACCGCAGACCATGGCGGCTTCGTTGGAGATGCTGACCCGAAGGGTCTCCAAGATGTCATTTGGACACGTGAACCCCTTCAACCAAATGACGCGATAAAAGATAACTTGGCGCTTGCGATGGAGCTCGAGGAGTGGTTCCAGAGCGAGGTTACGCATGTATGCTTCTTCTTGAGGATAGTACGCTGCTGCTGAATCTTCTGTCATCCCGGGCACACGTCGGATTCGGAACGGAACGCCAAGGAGGGTCAAAACGGCCTCGCAGAGGTCTGTGAGAGTTGCCGTTGAATCTGTTGAACCGTAATCCAGTATGGAAACGAACAAATTCGAGGTCCCCAAGCGTTTCGCCAGTTGGACTATCACAGCCAGCTGGTCGAGTAAGAAGTGGTCGGCCGAGTGAACGGCAAGAGCGATATAGTACAAACGATCCTCCTTAGCTATGTCGTCGTATGCATCCTCGTCGACGTTCTTGTTCTGGCCAAACGGCCGTACCAGAGTGGGACAGTAAGCAGCAACCCAGCCATTGAGTGAAAGAAGGCTTTCAACGGCACCGAGGACATTCTGGGCATCTCCGTGAGCAGTGTCCTTGCCGATTATGCTAGAAATGCACTACTATCAAATCTGAGTCTGCCACATCGAAACAGACCGACACTCACGTAGGAAGCTGGAAGCGACTCCAGTAGTCACGGACGCCGTCGGTTATCAAGTCGTCGAAGATATCATGTCTCTCATCCCTTCCTACCCGTGCCTGCAAAAACTTGTGTTTCTGCACGTTTAGGCTCCTGTCCACGCCGGTCACACGTTCGAGGACGTTGTAGCCTCGGTACTGTGCAGCGGATGATGCAGAATCTTGTGGAGAGAAGAGGGAACGTGCAAGGACCAAAACAGTTGCAACAGCGAAAAACTTCGCCAACGCACCCCGTCTCAACAGAAAGGCCATGACTGACAACGGCCGCCCACTTGCGGCGGGTCGTATGTGGTCGATGGCGAGATGGTGGCTACAGATGGGCTTATAAGCGACAGCACTACGCCGACCTTAGCTCAGTTGGAAGAGCGCGAGACTGTAATGGATAACCAATCATCTTGAGGTCGCCTGTTCGAGCCAGGCAGGTCGGATTCTTTTTATGCAAAACGGGACCATTCCAAGAGTTCTGCAAGTATTTACAGGTAGGTACATACATATCAGAGACATACTGTGAAGGCACCTCACGACGCAAAGAAACAAAGAGCTGGCTCTGTAAAAGCAACCACAACAACTTCAGCATTGACTAGTAAAGCGTCCATCCACCGTGCACAAATCCTTTGGCGCTTCTCTACTTCGTCATGCACGTCACTCCTCTCGATCTCTCATGTCTTGCTTGATCTTCTCCGCAACTACAATACCCGTACGTTCTCCGCCTCCGAGTGGACTGCTCTTGAACTTGCTGCCGCCTTTGGCGCCGGGTGTCGCAGGTCGGCCATCACCTTTAGGGGACAGAGCGGAGGAGCCGGTATCCTTACTAGAAGTAGCGATACGACGTTTCCTTTCTAACAGGAAGGCCTCGAACGACGGTGAGGGTGACGTTATCTTTGGCGAGGCGGAGCCAGCGGCGTTGTGGATTGGCGAGTCCGTAATGCCTTGTAGGTTCCTCCTCGAAAACGGTGCCTCGCGAGGGACATCTGGAGGCGGGACAGTCGCAGTTGCACACGAAAGGGCTTCGTCCTTGTCAACTTTGGTCGTTTCGGAAGTGGTATCCACACGGTCTGTCAACGCAAGTGATTCTGGAGTTTCAAGCTCGTGGTGGTCTTTGACGGTTGTCAGGGTATCCTTCCTGGAACGGAAAGCAGCTGATGGATTTTTGTTGTTGTCACGGGGACTAGGCGGAGCACTCTTGGAGCGGAAGAAACCAAGTCCCTTGATGGTGAGTGGGCGTAACACCGGCGTACCCGCGGTCGACTTGGACGCTCGAGGAGACGAAGAGGCGTCAGTTACTGCCGCCAAGAGATCGGGAGTAGATTCGGAACGGACGTCCATCTCCGCGAGGGGCAACTCTGCTGGGACATATGATGAGACCATACCACCTGCACCTTTGGGATCGAATTCATCGTAGATCTCTTCACCGATAAGCTCTGCGAGGTTAGGATCTTCAGTACAGCGAATGACCAGTCACGATGAACCGACCTTCCAGAACATCTTCCAGCGTGATAATGCCGAGCGGGTTGATAGCCGGATCGATAACCTGCAAGAAGTCCTCCGCATCTTTCTTTGTCAAAACAGCGTCAGCAGGCATGGTTTGTTCCAGTGCGAGCGAAGCCCGAGGCAATCTCAGTTTCTGTTTTCCTTTTTCCTCTTGGTCTTGCGGCAAGGCCATTTCTACGTCACGCTGATCATCCCCTTTGGATTTGTTGTACCTTCTACGACCACGCTTCGGCTTCTCTTCCGCACCATCCTCGTCCTTGTCAGTGGCGAAATCATCCGCCCACGAGATAGCCCTTGATTTCCTACGTTCCGCCTTCTCCTTCGAGTCGTTGTCTTCGTCGCTGGAGTCACTGGAGTCGCCCATACCTACACGTTCGCGAAGACGCTGCGTAAGGGAACGCTTAGCGACCTTCTTGACGGACGCAGCCTTTTCCACACTCAAACGAGAAACGATAGCCATGTGAGAACGACCTTCCTGGAATCTATCAAGGATACCAAGTAATGATTCATTGTTGGGAACAAAAGGGACCTTGTTGAGAGGTAGCTTGCGCAAAGGAACGGAATCTAATGCCAAGTTAGAAATGCCCTGTGCGACCCAAGTGACGCAACGAACCTCCGGGGTCCAACAGCACACACTATTATATGACGGATACTGAGTATGCGTGATGAAGTGAAAATGCTTTTGACCTTACATGCTTGACTAGAAGGATGCCAATGATCTTCTTGACCCTCTCGGTACGCCTAGAGGAGTCCAGGGGGACATCAACTTCCTCATAAACTGGTACACGGCTGTGACCCGTCAAACATATCTTCTTCAGTAAGTCATAGTCCAGCTTGGAATCTATAGAAAGCATGAAGACATCCTCGATCGGAGTCATTGCCTAGTGGTAGGTCATCCATCAGACTGCGACAAATCAATCAGGACCTGCAGAAGATTTACCTGCTTGACGACCTTTTCTTGCAAGTCGAGCGTCGCACCAATGATCGTAACTGTATCGGTCTTCAAATCACCTCCCAGGGAAGAGATGGAGGAGTGCATTGCGATCAGTTCCTTGAGTTCTAGATTTACCCAGATTAGTGAGCGCTAGGAACATCACGGACAGGGATCCCACCTGCTCTACGGTATATGATCCCATGGTGAGGACCGAGGATATACTCCAACAGTTTTGCAACTGGCCAAGCTACTATGCCCTAATACAGAATCAACTTGGACACCTTGTCAACATAATTATCCAACTCGCCAACAGGTATATAAGAGCCTGCGTGAAGTGAGCCATCTTGGCACCCAAATAGAGGCCATGGCGAGTGCATAGAGACTGTGGAATGATTTCGGAGAATCTGGGGATAGGAGGTCAGGTTAGACTGATGATATCCAGTAACGAACGAAGCAGACATGTATCGACGTTTGCGGAGGTGCGTGGCAAGGGAGATGAGTCGGGAGCATCACAAGGCCATCCCGAACGTTGATTACACTGGGAAATACACTCACATAACTATGAGGATCGTGCTGACAACAACACTTTGCACACCTCCGCCGAGGACAGGATCGGATATGATGGGAAGCGTTTCGTTCACGATCATATTTGCCAACAAGAGGGTTACCAGGAGCAGATGGCCATTCTTGCGGATGGGCTTGATCTTGTTGGCGTAACGTTTCTGCTGTCTATATACGGGACGGAATAAAGTTATGACAGCGCAGTGACGAAATAGCTTGGATTTATACTGACGGGGTGCCACTTATACTCAGCACGTTGAGCTGGGTTTCGTCCAAGCTCATATAGCCCAAGGTTAGCCCGGCAAATACACCAGACAGGAGGACGAGGACGGGGATAAGGCAAGCGAAGACGATGAACTCGGTGCTGTGGGGTTGACTGCTGGCACGCTTTGCGTAAGTGTGGAGAAGCGTGGGTTCTCCATTGGAACCGCGAAGTCTACGAGCGAGGCTGGGCACATGTTGGAACAGAACAGAGAACAGAGGGACGATGAGGCGGGATGAACGGGAGGAATGCAGGGGAGTTGGTACCATCCGAGTACAGCAGGAGATTGCTGGGGTGGGAGCGACTCGGCCCAACTCTTTTTATACGACTACCATTGAGTCACGTATTCTTATGTAATGCGTATCCTAATTCCCTGCAGAATTGCGGCGTTCTATTTAAAAAAAAAGCCGAGATGGAACCCGGTAGAAGTATTCACTCTCGGAATCTAAAATGGATGCTTATTGAAATCAGAAGCGATTCCGTCACTATCATCATGCTTTCCTGTCTGGTGCCACTGCGGTCACCAGCAGTACACGTCTCGAGCCGCGCCTATCAACACCATTTCTCCCACTCGAGTACAGCCTCGCGTCGCTCACGCCTATTCTGTTACAGCCGGCGAACAGCGCTGGCTGTGGTAGGGCTCGGTGTGCTCTGGTTCACCGATAAGCAGCTTAATGCTTCCGCCGTAGCACGAAACATACGGACGTTATGGACGGTGAGTATTGGTTTTGGGACCTTCCCTACTTCGCCGCACGTCTTCTTGCCCTTCAGCAGGTTCCCTGCGCGTGTTCTGCATGTGTCGCACGGCACCATGTTTTGACCTTCTATGCTCCACAATGACTTCGTCCAATTGCTGATTCCCTCTCAGTGTACCCTCGTTACCCTGGACTACAAACTCAACTTCCAGCCAGAGAAGGCACATCAAATACCGCTACTTCATGAAAGAGTTGCAGACAGAATATACAACCTACTCACATCCAATGGTGGTCTTTACATCAAGTTAGGTGAGCACCTTCCATCGTGCGAGTTATCTCCTATCCTGATGGAAATGCGCGCTCCATGTTCTAGGCCAGGCTATTGGAGCAAATGCGGCTCTGATGCCCCGCCCCATGCAGGATAGGTTCAGCCGCTTATTCGACGATGCGCCACAGATCCCTTATTCGTCCATCCTCTCTGTGTTTTGGTCAGAATTCGGTCGTTCGCCGGTTGGTCCTGATGGTGTGTTTGCCGAGTTCGACGAACAAGCTGTCGCTAGCGCAAGTATAGCCCAGGTCCATCGTGCAAGACTCAAATCTGGTGAATGGGTTGCAGTCAAAATCCAAAAGCCAGATGTAAGCAAACAAGTCGAATGGGACTTGGGCGCTTTCCGCATTGTGATGTGGATGTTTGAAAGCTGGTTCGATATGCCCGTCTATTTTGCTGTTGGTGTGTGGGTTTGGCGTGTGCTCTCAAATCCACGTGCTCACATGTCGGGTGGATATTTCTTGGTTGTTGCAGATTTCATCTCCAACCATCTTCGCCAGGAACTTGACTTCCTGCAGGAAGCAAGAAATGCTATCGCAACGGCCGAGTTCGTTGCCACGGAGCCACGGCTTAGCGGAAAGGTGTATATACCAAGAGTTTACACAGAATACTCTACCAGAAGAGTCCTCACCGCCGAGTGGGTTGACGGCGTTCGCCTCAGTGACCGTCCAGGGATCCGGAAGCTCATGGGTGAGGACAATGGCATTGGGCTACATCCGACGCACCCGTCGCTTGAGGGGGTACGATTGAGGGGTGGGCTCCGTGCAATCATGCAGACGATGGTCGAGTTGTTCAGCGCGCAGATGTTCAGTTGGGGTTGGGTGCACTGTGACCCCCACCCGGGAAACATCATCATTCGCCCGCACCCTCAATACCAGTTGTACCCTCAGCTTGTGTTACTGGACCACGGCTTGTATGTCAGGGTAGGAGAAGAATTCCGACGGAAATATGCCGAGCTATGGAGGGCCCTTCTTGCCACAGACTGGGATGCAGTGGAAGCCATCACAACATCCTGGGGAATAGGAACTCCAGACCTCTTTGCCAGTGCAACTTTAATGCGCCCGATGAGCTTTAGGATGAGGAAGGATGAAGACGGGAACGGCGATTCTGAAAATGGCACAGTGAATCAATACGAGCGGAGTTTGCTGATGAAGAAAAGGCTGAAGAACTTCCTATATGACACAGATAAGATGCCGAAGGAGCTAATATTCCTAGGCCGCAATATGCGAATAGTACAAGGTTTGTGGAGTGTTTCTATGACATCCACATTGTTCACGTTGTTTACCTTCAGGAAACAATCAAGTTCTCGGTTCTCCCGTCAATCGCATCAAGATAACTGCCTACTGGGCTTCGCGGTCGTTGACTACCACATCAAATCTCACATTTCTACAACGACTGAGAGAATACCGGCGCGATATGGCATTTAGAATTGTGATGTTCTCAATTAACCTGGTGTTTTGGGCAAGCAAACTGCGACAATGGATCAGGGCTCTGTTCGGCTTGGTAAGTGAAGGATTTGAGGATGAACTTGAGAGGGACATGAGAGGCTTCGCAAAGCGTGCCTTTGGAGTAGATGTTACACCGGGTGTTTTCCTAGGTTAGAATCATTGTAGCAAAGATTCTCGTGAGTTGTACAGAAGTGCTTTATAACATGTGTGGCTGGTGATTTCTGGTTTGAATTGGTTTGTGGTTGTGGGCAAGTCACCTTACTGGTGGGATCTCCACACCACCAAAACTCATGGGAAAGCCCAGATGCCACATGCATTTGGGCAGTATTTGAAATGTGGGCATCACCAAAATCATCAGCAAAGTTACAGTGAGGAACAAAACCATTGCAATGTTTCACCCTTTTGCAGTGTGTGAAGTGTACTGCAAGCAGATTGAAGAATCATGCCAAGCATTGCTGGAGACAAAGATAGTACATGCCCTTGGCTACAATATTGCCCACTTGGTCACATGATTTCATCCAGTGGCTGGGAAGATATAGGCATTACAACACAGCAATGTCATTGCAACAGTTTTGCACCTTTTGATATCCATGGTATATTAGTACTTGGTATAGCCTCCTTTTGCCTTGAGCACTGCCTCAACCCTTTTAGGCATGCTCTCAATCAACTTCTGACACTCCTCAGCTGGTATCCTTTCCCACTCCTCTTGAATTCTCTCCCACAGTTCATGTATTCCATTAGGGGGGTGTTCATGCTCTGCCAGTCTTCTTTTGAGCCAACCCCAAAGATGTTCAATGGGGTTTAGGTCAGGAGACTGTGGGGGCCATACCATAGTGGTGAAATCCTGCTCCCCCAGCCACTCCTTCACCTTTTTACAGGTGTGCTTGGGGTCATTGTCCTGCTGAAAGATGATGTCAGAGGGATCAAGATCATGAAACTGCAAAGTATTCAGCAGTTCATCCTTCAAAATTTGAAGGTAAAGATCTCCATCCATCCTACCATCAATCTTGGCAGCATAGCCAACCCCCTCCCAGGTCATACAGCCCCATATCATCACAGAACCTCCTCCAAATTTGACTGTCCCTTGGACCAGCCTGTCACTAAGCCCCTCACCTGCCTTTTTCCACACCCATTTGCACCCATCTGACCCAAGGTGATTAATTTTGGTCTCATCAGACCATATAACCCTCTTCCAGTCCTCTATAGTCCAATCTTTATGAGCATAGGCAAAATCCAGATGAGCTTTCCTGTATTCATCAGCAAGATGGCAAAAAATCTGATGGTCTGAAAAAATCTGATGGCAGTTCTGATGGTCTGAAAAAGTCTGAGAATATCTGACAGTCTGAAATTTTCTGAGAATTTCTGATATCAGAACTTTTCAGACTTTTCCAGAACTTTTCAGACTTTTTCAGAACTTTTCAGACCATCAGATCTTCCCAGACATCAGAACTTTTGCCATCTTGCTGATGTTTGTGTGACAGAAGAGGACATTTGGACTTGACTACAGTGTCAAGACAGTTCTCAACAGTCTCCGAGAGGTCCAAGGGTGTAGATAGAGCTTATATCCAAAAGTCTGGAGTGTCAGAGTTTAGTGTACAATCCTTGTACACTAGTCTTGCAGAGTTCCATAGTCAGATCTATCCAGGGATATCTGGAATCGAGTGAGATCGATGAGTATCTTTGTTGATATTTGAACTGAGGTGTTATGATGTATGTACAATGGCTTTTATACTACAGAGAATGTTCAAAAGCAATGTCCAGGGTGTGTTGACTACCAGAGCGCAGTACGGATGATTCAGAGTATTAGTGAAGTATTAGTAAGGTAAGCCGGTAGTCACTGGGTAGCTGGAAGTGTGGGGATTAGTCAGATATACTAGTATGGTGAGTCACTTAGAGGTGCAAGAGACATATACTAAACATAGAAACAGAAACAGGACAAAACCAAACTAGAGATGGAATGGAGTTACACAATGGAGTCCCATAGGATGGGAATGATGCCAAGACAACCAGGTTGCAATCCAGGCCTTGTATGCATGTCACAGATGTGACATACAGCCTTCATCCCAATCTTTTTCAAGTGCCAGCACACTGTGGTAGGAGTAATAGGCTGGTTGACAATGTTGCCAAGAGCTTTGGTGAGTTGGACAGCATTTTCTGCCTGGCCAGATGAGATGAGACAGGTAGCATAGTGAATATTGGCAGAGGAAAGCTTGGTAGGGTGACCTCCAGTGGACTTCTGAAGCTCAGAACACTCTTTGGAGTGAAGCCTAGAGATGGTGGACACATTAATGCCAGTGGTGGAAGAAATAGAGTGGGCAGAGTGTCCTGCATCAAGCATAGAGAGGATGGTAGACTTTTGGGTAACAGAGAGTGATCTCATGATGATGGTGGTGGAAACAAAGAGGTGTGTGAACTAATTTAAACTCAGAAATATTGTTTACATGTTTATATTTGTTTGTATAGCCAAATAAAGCTCACTACATTTGAATTTTAATGAACTTTTCAAAAGGTGCAAAACCATTGCAATGACATTGCTGTGTTGTAATGCCTATATCTTTCCAGCCACTGGATGAAATCACATGACCAAGTGGGCAATATTGTAGCCAAGGGCATGTACTATCTTCATCTCCAGCAATGCTTGGCATGATTCTTCAATCTGCTTGCAGTACACCTCACACACTGAAAAAGGGCAAAACATTGCAGTGGTTTTGTTCCTCACTGTACAATCTCTGAGGCATTTTCAAGTTTGGTGGCCAGCAACCATGAGGTTTGTCATTGGTGCCCTCATACCCAGCCCAGAAGACCAAATATAGCAGCTGACAGTGTCAGTGGCAGTGATCTATCTTCAAGTCAAGGATTTCTGACACCTCATACTCAAGGTCACCTTCACCTTCAACTGGCAGAGGTGGGGGTTGATGCTGATTCAGAAAGGGGTTGGCCACTGTGGGCTTGAGTTGGGACACATGGAACACTGGGTGGACAGAGTGCATACCATTGGGCAACTTCAGAGTGACCAAGTGAGTGCTGGGTTGGGCAGTGATGTCAAATGGACCTAAGTACTTTTTGGCAAGCTTGGCTGAAGGGTGGGTGGAGTGGAAATACTTGGCCTTGACATAGGCTTGATCACTGACATCAAACTTCAGTAGTGGGAGGTGCTTAGCATCAGCATGCCCCTGGTAGTGCTCTTGGGCAGCAGCCATTTCAGTTCAGAGGAAGTCATGGAGGGCAGAGAGCTCCATAACATAGTCATGGGCTTTCAGAGAGGTGAGATCTTGGTCAGTAGTGACTGACAGAATAGGATGGTAGCCCTTATTAGTGAAGAAGGGCAAGACACTGGTGGTAGTGCTAGGTGCATTATTGAAAGTGAACTCCACTAGTGGCAGGAGCTTGGCCCAGTTATCCTGTTGGTAATTACAGTATATCCAAAGGTATTGCTCAAGGGTTTGATTTGTGCACTCAATTTGGCCATCACCCTCAGGGTGGTAGCAGGAAGTGAAGTGAAGGTGCATGTTCAGGACCTTACCTAACAAGCAGAAAAAGTGGGACACAAACTTGGGACCCCTGTCAGAGGTGACATGAGCAGGTACACTGTGCTTAGAGAAAACATGGGTAAGGAAGAGCTTAGCCAGCTCAGTGGTGTAGGGAGAGTATTCTCCCTAGTAGGATATTTCTTTTATTTTATTGTTTTTACTTTCTTTTGTTTCAGTTCCTTTACCTTAGACTTTACTTAGTGTTTCAAGTTTAGACATGTGATCTGGCTTAAGTAAGCCACTTGTGCACTTACGCTACTCTGTACATACTTACAAAAAAAGAATAGAGAGTTCCAAGTCAAAGTGTGAGTTTGAGAAGGTCAAGAGTGGCCTTCACTTGTGTTCAGACAGCTTCAGACAGCCTCAGATGTCCTCAGACTGTATTTCTCTTCCAGGCTATAGGAGCCCCTTGGAAGATCTCTCCCCTCTCAGATCATCACTCCCCTCCCCAGCTCTTCTTTTTCAGTTTCTTCATCTGGAACCCACCACAAGGGGCTTCTGTCTTAGTCTGGTACCCCCTTTCTCATCATATTCAGTCTTGTTTTTTCTGTTTTAGGTCTTGCACTCCTGGTTTTTGGTCATGTTCTCACAGTTCCCCACCTCAGTCTCACTCTTGCACTCCCTATTCATGTTTTTGCAGTCCTGAGGTGTGCTTTCCTTCAGTATTCCCAGTTATATATCATTTATCTTCATTCAAATTCCCTCCTGACATCATGCATGGCCTGAATTCCCTCAGTTGTGGACCTTCTGAAGCCTTGAGCTCCCCTCAGCACCCCTTGGAAGAGCTTCAAACCTATCTTGAAGACATTATCCATGTTGCAAATGTCGCTAAATCACTCCTTCGAGCATGTGTTAAAAAAATTTCTCCTGAGTCAGATCAAGCTGGGGTTCAAAGGTCCAGAAGTTCTGGGTAGGCTTGTATGCCAGGGCTGTGCAAGCCAGAATTGGGGGAGGTGCATGCCTCATGGGGGTCAAGGGTCAGGCTTGGGGGTCCACTACCTGATTGGCCTCAGCTCATGCACTGTGCCCTCGGACAAGTCTGGGTGTGGTTGGGCTAACTGAAAAGACAGAGTCTGAGCTCCAGGGGTGGAGGTTGGGACTTCAGACTTAAGTCTTCAGTTGGTTAGAGACTTGGTCCAACCTGACTACTCAGGTGTCAAGTCAATTATCTGACTGAGGCTACAGTACAGATCTAACTGAGTATTTATACTACACATCCAGAGGGAGAACTACCAGAGTTCCAGCAGTCTTGGTAACAAAGAAGTGGCTATGTATGAATGTTAGTAAGAGAGTGACTAAGGGCTAGTCCAGAGACCAGTCTACCAGTGACAGACACAGGTCTGACAAATACAAAATACCAACTAAGTCTTTAAGGAATGGAGTATTACCAGTCTAATCAGAGAACAAAGGTTTGGGCCAGAGGATCCGAAACTGGACACTGGTCTGGAGTTCATGTGCACTACTACCAGAAGACAGCCATCTACCGGGGGAGTGCTTACTAGTAGTATTAGGGTATGACCCAAATACATGGATATGACAGCCTGTGGAGACCTCACCGAGGCCAGTACTTCATGTGCACAGCCACCAACCAGTTCCACAAGTCACTCAACCCACCATCTGTACTCATTTTGCTTTTTCTGTGACCAGAAAGGCTATATTCAAGCAAACTGTGGTTTGTGCAAGCAGTATTTAGCTGTGGGAAAGTGTCTAATTGTGAAAGGTCATGTCATACTCCCTACAGGGTGAGAGATACCATGAGAAGTACCCAGGCACACTCTCAAGGACCATCTGGAATGCTGGGATCTAGGAAACCAGTCTAAGGATATTCAGATTCCTCCTTCAAGTCCAGGCTGGCTACCACTGGAGGATGTGGGTAGCCTAATGCCACAGACCCAAATGGTCTCACTAGGTTCATCTCAGCCCCACTTGTTAGTGCACCCTCATATCCCCTTGGAACAACCATTGTGTGCACCACTCTCAATGGAAGGGCTGAGTTGTCAGACTTGTCACTCAGTGCTGGTGCAACCCCAGGTCCCCATTCAAGCATGTAGCACATCCTCAAGCTCAAGTGACACCTCATTGTGCCACCCTTGTTCCCCTTCTCATACTCTACCTACAAGATACTCTCACAGTGTGAGTTGATGTGGGGATCAATGGCAAAAACAACCAAAAACCCAACACAAAGACAAAAGATGCAAGTGGCAGTTTTCCTCAGCAGTATTCTGCTTGAAGGACCTATAAAAGCAAAGGGGGAGGGGTTCCATGCAGCTGGTGCAGAGGGAGGTGGGCAATCTGGACAAAGAGGAGGCTGGGAGATGAAGGGAGATGAAGGGAGACAAAGACAATAGGCTCCTGAGAGCCTGAGGATGACCTGGGGAAAAGGAAGATCAGTGGATAGACCCTTAAGGGAGCCTCAACCACTGGAAGACTGAAAATGATGATGGAGGGGCTTCAAAAGCAATGGAAGATGAAGATATATTGTGGGAGGATAGTCCCCTGGAAGTAAGTATGAATGATGTATATTCTGAGCTATTTTTTTTTGATGCTGATGTCTGGTACTACAGGGTTTATATACAAGACTAGAGTGTAGCCTTCAGCAAATGCAAAGCAACACTCTGTCAGTGATTGATACAGTGACTCCAGAAACCCTTTCCATAATCAACCTCACAGCAGTGTTTGAAGTATACTGTCAGACACATGGAAAATCACACTAGGCTTTGGTGGAGTCATAAATAGTACATACTCTTGGCTACAAGATTGCCCTATAAGTCATGTGATTTCATTCACACAGTCCTGAGATATGGGCATTTTAAAATGGCAAGTCCATGGAAAGGGTTTTTTCACTTTTGAATTGGTAACTAGGATCTCATGAAAAACATGCTATAATTGCTATAATTTGTTGATACAAACAAAGACACACATGTAAACAATATGTCTGAGTTTAAAATTTTTCACACACTTCATTGCTTTCAACCACCATTATGGTCAGATCCCTCTCTCTTTGTCATGCCCGTGCCTCTGTCCTGTACCACCAGCCCCTCTCCGCTCTGCTCCACACCTGTCCGTCCGCTCTAGCACCCATACGGCACATTCCTGCCCCATTCTCTGTCAGACCCTGTCGTTCTCTGTTGGTGGTACCACGTGACTGGTACCTCATGGTCAGGTGACGCTCCCCCTTTGGTTTAGGGGTCACCTTCCTTCTGGGTTGACGGGCCAGTCCAGGTACGGTGCAGGGTCGCTTCCTGTTTAGGCTTTCGGCCTGTCGTCTGATTGGTTGTCGGTGAGCGCTCTGAAGCTACTCCGTTCTGTACTATTCCTTTTAGGTACTTTCTCCTTATCCTGTCCCTCACCTCCACTGTCTGCACTTGTACTCTGACTGAAGTTTTCTGACATTTCTGCCCCTTGAAATTTTACTGTACTCCGTATGTTAGTTCCGTTGTTCCGATACTGAACCGCCTCAATGGCATGACCACTGTATATAAGCCCGCTGCACTCAGCGGTGTCTCTTCAGTACAAATATCAACTTAGTTCCCTCCTCTGCGGTCTTCGACCAGCCTCCTCCTCCATTGTCGGCTTACTACCAGCTCCTTTCTATCTCTAAAATCCAAGGGCTGGGCTCGTACAAGGGGGCAGCACACGAGCTGAACCCGATGCCCTCTCCCGAACTTCTGTCGTGACCGTCGGCCACCCTTTGGCCATCATCGCTCCTCATCAGTATGTGTTGGCCAGTCATTGGCCAACATCGACCAACCTCCAGACATGTCCCCCGGCCTCTGTGAGTGTCAGAGATTGTTGGAGTAGGACCGAACTTGACACTCTTACTCAACAAAACACCATTCTCTCCTTGCTTGACTCTGGCCATTCAGGTGAAGCTATTGCCAAGCAAATTGGTGTTAGCCCCTCTGCTGTATCCAAACTTTGTTCTAAGAGGTGTTCTACACTTCCTAAGGCCATTGGAGGGCATCCTTCCAAGCTTTCTCCTGCCAATGTTCACCATGCTCAACATCTTATCACCTCTGGCAAGGCTGAAAATGCAGTTCAAGTCACCAAATCCCTTTCCAATATCATTAACCAGCCTCTCTCTGCCAATACTGTTTGTCTTCACTTGAAGAGGTCTGGTATGAAGGCTGTAGTCAAGACCAAATGCCCTATTCTCTCTGCTAAACATCACAAGGCTTGCTTGGATTTTGCATATACCCACAAGGACTGGACTATAGAGGACTGGAAGAGGGTTGTATGGTCTGATGAGACCAAAATCAATCACCTAGGGTCAGATGGATGCAAGTGGGCTTGGAAAAAGGCAGGTGAGGGGCTCAGTGATAGGCTGGTACAGGAACTCTCAAGTTTGGAGAGGGTTCCTTGATGATGTGCGGTTGTATGACTTGGGAGGGTGTTGGCTATGCTGCAAAGATTGATGGTAGGATGGATGGAGACCTTTACCTTCAGATTTGAAGGATGAGCCTCAACAAACATTGGAGTATTATGGTCTCAATCCATCAGATACAATCTTTCAGCAAGACAGTGATCCCAAGCGTACTTGCAAAAAGGTTAGAGATTGGCTAGAAGAGCAGGATTTTGGGACCATGGTATGGCCTGCACAATCTCCTGACCTTAACCCCATTGAACATCTCTGGGGTTGCCTGAAAAGAAGGCTTGCAAGCCATGAAAACCCCCCTAATGGGATTCATGAGCTATGGGAGAGAGTTCAGGTGGAGTGGGAGGGGATACCAGTGGAGGAGTGTCAGAAACTAATTGAAAGTATGCCTAGAAGGATTCAGGCAGTAATTAGAGCAAAAGGTGGCTATACCAAGTACTGATAATATCCTAATACCCTTGTAAATTCAAAAGTGAAAAAACCCTTTCCATGGACTTTCCATTTTAAAATGCCCATATCTCAGGACTGTGTGAATGAAATCACATGATGTATAGGGCAATCATGTAGCCCAGAGTATGTACTACTTATGACTCCACCAAAGCCTAGTGTGATTTTCCATGTGTCTGGCAGTATACTTCAAACACTGCTGTGAGGTCAATTATGGAAAGGGTTTTTGGAGTCACTGTAAAGGACCAGTAAGGGATTGGTAAAGGATTGGTGATGATCAGTAAGGCTTGGTAAGGATAGTAAGCAATTGGTAAATATAGTGGTAAGCACAACAAAGATTATCAATAAGCAATGTGAAATAAATATGAGTCATAAAAGGAACAGATGAATAACATGCCAAGAGAATGAGTCAGAGTATTGGTCATTGCTGAGTAAGGGGTATGACTGTGCAGATCTCAATGTGACAGGTCAAGGTACAGCAATTCAAAATAAAGAACAATGGGGGATTGTGCCAGGGGCCAGACATTGGGGGTCTCCAGAGGTGTCAAGGCATGGGATTTTGCATTTTTCCCCCCCTTCCTCCTCTCAGAAGGAGTGCTACATTGACAGCTAGTCTTCAGCAGGGTCTGAGGAAGATGGGGGACCATTGTCTCCCATAAGAGCAGGGAGAAGTGTCTCAAAATTGTCATGAATGCAATCAGATAGCCTAGATGACAGTAACTGGTACTGGATCTGTTGCAACCTTGGAAGAATGAATGATGAGAGGGAGAGGTAGACATTGCAGGGAGTGGGAATGGAAAATCCATATGCCTCTTCAACTGGAGAGACCAATACAACCACATAAGACCTTTCAAGCCTGACAACAGACTCAAGATAACCAAAGAATGTCCTCCTGGATGTCATACTGACAAGGAGAATGTGCTGTCCCAAAGAGACAGATTGGGAGGGAGTGGATGAGGAAGGGATGAACCACGATGCTTCAGGGCAGAAGCTGGTGGGAATTCCTGGGAGGTATAAGTAGTTATGCTCCCTTGCACAGGATGCAAGTGAAGAGATTGTCGATGAGGTGGCCATTGTGATGGGATTAGTGAAATGGGTGTCTGTTGGCAGATATGCTGTAGAAAATTGTGGAGGGTGAGGACCATTACCAAATTTGGAAGGAAGGAAGGCATGTTCAAGGGCTATCAGTGAGCATGGGAATGATGTTAATATCTTCAGAAATGAATGAGATATTTGAAAAACTGGAATGCCATACATGAGTGCTAAAAGGGTTTGACCAGTGCTTGAACAGTTTCTTCCCTAGTGTTAAGGATTGTTCTTGTGCAAAGGATGACTGCCAGACATGCCAGTCATTTTTTTCATCAGGGATATGTTCTTCAGTCTCCTTTATTCAGCTAGACTCCATGCTCACATCACCAAACACCTTTGGTGTGTGACATGTTGGAATATAAACTGCCCCCCTTAGTAGTAGGTACTTGTTGCGAAGATTTGTTGCTTACATAAGTGAAAAAGTAGACATACAGTAGGCTAAATTTTCTCCCTTCCCTCCTCAGTAGCTTGGTGTTACTGGGGAGTAAGTCACCCTTTTATTTAGCCCTTACATTCACTGACCACCTGTAGACTAAATATCTGACAGGTACATATTAATATAGTAGCTTGGTGTTACTGGGGAACTAAATATCTGACATGACAGCAGTTGACCCCAATCTCACTCTCACCCTTGTGCCTATGTCCACCCACATTCACCCTCACACTTGTATCTGGGTAGGTCACCCAACCATGGTTGTAGACATCCATGCTCGGATTTGAACAGGTCCCACAGCTGACACTTACATTCATGCAATCACCATCACTCTTGCTCACCACCTCCCACACTGTTGCTTGTGTGCTCTTGCTTACCAGCACTCTCAAGGGATGAAACTACTCCAGTCTGGCTATTTGACAGAGTGGTGACCTCCAGTTCCTACAGTACTTGGTCATCTCATAGTAGTCACATGCCAACACAGTCAACAAAGTTGTACAGATGCAGTTGCATGCCTCTGCCCCCTCATAGGGCATACTGAGTTGATATAGGGCTGCTTTAGCTGGTTGGGATCTCTTTATTGTGTTTTATTCTTTTTTTATGAATATATCATTCTTCAAGTCTCCCCTCACCAAGTGTCAGGCAGCTGCATGCCTCCACCATCCCCTGCTGAGTTGTCAACTTGATAACTTGACTGCCACTCATCTGTCCCTCTCGCAAACTGGGATTCAGATTCTACTTGACAAGGCCTTTTGAATGGTATACCATTCATCATAATTGGCTCAGTGCATCCAGAGATATCACCCATTCCCTGGAGAAAGACACTGTAGGACAAAATTTGGAATATCTCAGGACTGGGTGTGCTGTTTTGACCATTTCCTCGTTCTCCCAACTCTCCACGAACATCCCTATCACCTCCTGAAGGTTTGTAGAATTCTGCCTAGTGGTTACTCTCTGACATGATGCTGCCCTCCTCCCCCCTACTGTGGTTAGACCATAACTCACACAATTCTCGACTGAATCATTCGCTTTTGTAGACAAGACTCTACTAGATGACATCTACCAGAAGATATATGAGACGACACACGCGCATTCATGGTTCCGGAGTTATTTGAGTTCTTGTATTTGAACAGGGTAGGGAGGTCATGACTGTGTATCTTGGTCATTTTCGCACTGCGCCTCTCGCTTTTTTTCATGGTGGTACCACTCGTTTACAGCTACCTGGTGAGGCCTTTTTAATGGTGACACACTCATTGGTTCTGGAGATATGGCAGGTGTTTGTGCACAGAGGAGTAGGAGATGGCTTGGCATATATCTTGGGACTGGATGGGCCAATCAGTTTGATCTCTTTTTCTCCATCTCCTCCCAGGTGTCTTCTACACCACCTACAGTTTTGTATTGATTGTGTCAGTGGTTGCCCTGCAGCAGCCTCCTCTTCCTGCCCCATGACTCATCCACCATGTATCTCCCTCAATTCTTTGCTGCACCTCTCGATTTTTTGGGATGTCATAGTACTCTGTCAGGGCTTTTGAATTGTATTCTTTTGGTCTGGATTGGTGCAGCCATTGTGGAGGAATTCAAGGTTTTGTGGGCAGAGGTGTCCCAGGCTGGTTTTGCAAATATCTTGGGACAGGGTGTGCAGATTGGATCAGTTGTTTCTCCTACGTGTTATACACATTTCCCTCTACTGTTATCCAGGTTTTGTGTCGATTACAGCAGCAGTTATTGTTCAGCACTTCCCCTCTCCCTGTCCCCCCTGCTGTGCCACACACCATTGCATACACTGTATCTCTCTCAGTTTGAGACTGAATCTCTTGCTTTTCAAGGACATGATACTACTCGATGAAAGCTCTCAGGTGATATATGTTAGGTTGCAACTGTCACTGCGGGTGCAGAGATGTTCCAAATTTTGTGGACAAGGGCACATTCTGACTGTTTTGCAAATATCTTATCACCAAGTGCATGTATTCGTCCAGTTTCTTTTTCTACATCTTCCCACACTCCACTTCACCATCACCTTCAGTTTCATGAGGTTTTGTGAAGCTGTTGTCCTTCAGCAGGCTTGTCTGCTACCTCTGCCTGTTGGCACCTTCAAGCTCATACTGTTGGTTTGCAACCGAGGATGGTTGAATTCTCAAGTGATCCTCAGATGTAGGGAGAGTATTCTCCCTAGTAGGATATTTCCTTTGTTTTATTGTTTTTACTTTCTTTTGTTTCTGTTCATTTACTTTAGGCTTTTACTTAGTATTTCGAGTTTAGACATGTGATGTGGCTTAAGTAAGCCACTTGTGCACTTACACCACTCTGTACATACTTAAAAAAAAGAATAGTGAGTGTCAGATAATTAGTTCCCCAGTAACTCCAAGCTACTATATTCATATCTACCTGTCAGATAATTAGTCTACAGATGGTCAGTAAAAGTAAGGCTAAATAAAAGGGTGACTTACTCCCCGGTAACTCCAAGCTACTGAGGAGGGAAGGGAGAAAATTTACCCTACTGTATGTACGCTTTTTTGCTTATGTAAGTGATGTTGGAGTTTGAATCACCCCTGTGTGATACATATATTGGTGCGAGTTTTTACTTGCTTACATAAGCACTTAGAGTGCACATAGTACTACACTTTTGGTACTGTTCCCTCAGTAGTTGAGTCACTACTGAGGGTAAGTTCATATATTCTTTACAGTAAACTACTTACTGATCCCCTGTAGCTGCCTACAGGTATATCTAATATATAAGTAGTTGAGTCACTACTGAGGCTGCCTACAGCCTTTTTCAACAAGCGACACATCATCACACCTAAGTCTTATACTACTAGGGGCAGTTTATATTCCAACAGTGAGTTCCAAGTTGAAGTGTGAGTTTGAGAAGGTCAAGAGTGGCCTTCACTTGTGTTCAGACAGCTTCAGACAGCTTCAGACATCCCCAGACAGTATTTTCTTCCAGGCTTTAGAAGTCCCTTTGGAAGTACTCTCCCCTCTCAGATCATCACTCCCCTCCCCAGCTCTTATTTTTCAGATTCTTCAGTGGAGGTGATGGTGTCATGTGTTGGCAAGAACACTGTGTCACAATCATGCAGGTCCACCTTGCCCTGGTCCACCCAAGGTCCAACATGCATGTGAAAACTACAGTGCACATGGGAAACTGGAATGTACAGGAAAACTCTGGAGTGTTTGAGAAGAACTCTGGTTCAGGGCTGGGTCATGAGAACTTTCCCTTACAGCCTTGTTCTATGTTTAGCTTAGTGTTAACCTTTGTTTGCCTGTTTACTAATACTTGGAATTTGTCAGACCTGTGTCTGTCCTCCAGCAGACCAGTCTGCAGACTTAACTTCTTAGTCACTCCCTTGGTAATACTTGTATATAGCCATTGATTAGGATTACCAACATTACTGGAACTCCAGTAGTTGCCCTTCCAGACTTGTAGTATACATATGTATATACCTACCCAGCTCCATACCATAGCCCTCAGTCTAGTAATCAACTTAACACCTGAACACTGGTCTGACACCTGAGGACTCCAGTCCTAAGCTCCTGGACTGTCTGTCTGGTACCTAGGTGTCTACCCTCCTTGACCTCTTGGCATACAGTGAGCTCAAAAACCCTTTCCATACTTGCCCTAAGAGCAGTGCATGAAGCACACTGCCAAACACCATGGGAATTTCACTTAGCTTTGGTGGAGTTATAAATAGTACATACTCTTGGCTACAAAATTGCTCACTAAGTCATGTGATTCAGTTCCCAGGCTGGCAAGATATAAGCAATATAAGACAACAATACCATGGAAAGGGTTTTTGAGCTTTTGAATTGGTGAGTAGAATCACAGTGTATTTGCTATTGTTTGTTAGTACAAACAAAGGTACATATGTAAACATGATGTCTGAGCTCACAAAACTTCACATGCTTCTTTATTCCCTATTACCATCATGGTCAGATCCCTTTCCCTCACTCAACAAAGCACCATCCTTTCCTTGCTTGATTCTGGACTTTCTGGTGAAGCCATTGCCAAGAGAACTGGTGTTAGCCCTTCCACCATATCCAAACTTCATTCCAAAGAGCATCCTACCCTTCTAAAATCCATTGGAGGTCATCCCTCTAAGCTCTCTCCTACCAATATTCATCATGCTCAATATCTCATCACTTCTGGGAAGGCTGAAAATGCTGTTCAAGTGACCAGAACTCTTTCCAACATTACCAACCAACCCCTCTCTGCCAGCACAGTTCATCTTCAATTGAAGAAAGCTGGTATGAAGGCTGTAGTCAAGACCAAACACCCTATTCTTTCTTCCAGATATTGCAAAGCTCATTTGGATTTTGCTTATAGTCATAAAGACTGGACTATAGAGGACTGGAAGAAGGTTATATGGTCTGATGAGACCAAAATCAATTGTCTAGGATCAGATGGATGCAAATGGGCATGGAAAAGGGCAGGTGGGGGGCTTAGTGATAGGCTGGTTGAAGGAACCCTCAAGTTTGGAGGGGGTTCCTGGAGTATTATGGTCTCAATCCTCCTGACATCATCTTTCAGCAGGACAATGACCCCAAGCACACTTGTAGAATGGTCAAGAATTGGCTGGAAGAGCAAGAATTCCAGACCATGGTGTGGCCTGCACAGTCTCCAGAACTAAACCCCATTGAGCATATCTGGGGTTGTCTCAAGAGGAGGCTTGCACAAGATGAAAACCCCCCTAGTGGAATTCATGATTTGTGGGAGAGAGTTCAGGTGGAATGGGAAGGGATACCAGTTGAAGAGTGTCAGAAGTTGATTGAGAGTATGCCTAGGAGGGTTCAGGCAGTGTTGAAAGCAAAAGGAGGTTATACCAAGTACTAGAATACCCATCTATTCAAAAGCTCAAAAACCCTTTCCATGATATTGCTGTTTTATATTGCTTATATCTTGCCAGCATGTGAACCAAATCACATGACTTAGTGAGCAATTTTGTAGTCAATAGTATGTACTATTTATAACTCCACCAAAGCTAAGCAAAATTCCTGTGGTGTTTGGCAGTGTGCTTTATGTACTGCTGTTAGGGTAAGTATGGAAAGGGTTTTTGAGCTCACTGTACCTGGACTTGTCCAAGGGCACAGCACATAAGCTGAGGCCAATCAGGTAGTGTCCCCCCATGTCTGTCCCTCTGTCCCCCAGATATAGATTGTTCTGGAACTCCAGAGTTCAAACTCTGACCCAAACCCCCTTTGGAGCTCTTGGACTTTCAATCTCCAACCTCAGACCTCTGGTCAGGAAATGTGTTTAACACACTGCCTGCTTAGAAAGGTGGTCAACAACAATGAGATTGGCAGAGAAGCCATTGGAGGTGGGGAGGTGTTTGATAAAGTCCATAGAAATGGAATTCCATGGCCTTTCAGGGATAGGGAGTTGCTCAAGCAGGCCATATGGGTGGTGGCAGGGAGTTTTGCTGTGGCTGCAAGTGGTGCAAGACTTGACATAGTTCTTGACATTGGTATGGAGGTTTGGCCATGTGTACTCACAGTGCACAAGTTCCAGGGTGTGGTTTTATCTGAAATGGCCTGCAAGTGGGTGGTCATGTTTGAAGTGGAGTACCTGGAGGTGAAGATCATCAATGTTGGGGACAAAGGTGCAGTCATCCATTAAGAGCAGGCCATCAGCCTCTAATGACCAGTGGGGCACTGTTGGAGTTGGGAGGTGGGTGGCAGAGGTTGGGCCAGCTGGTAAGGTGGTGACTATGTTGGAGCAGAGTCATTTGACATCAAAGAGCATGGCAGCACAGAGTACTGGTTTTGGACTGAAAACACTGGCCAGACCAGGGATTGAACCTGGGTCTTCCCACTAGTGCTGGGGTGCCTTACCACTAGGCCACCCGGCCATCCCTTACTAGCCTAGAGTGTGGATTCTCATTCCAACACTTCCCTCTGAAGCCACACTCACTCCCCAGCACTGGTGTAGTGCTGCTGACTCACCCACTAGTCAGCATGCCACTCACACCCAGTCTAGGGCAGGCTCTTGTGTGCACTCCCAGCAGGGACCAGTTTCCAGCACCATTGGGGCTCATAACCTTTTGGACTGAAAATACTGGCCAGACAAGGGATTGAACCTGGGTCTTCCCACTAGCACTGGGGTGCCTTACCACTAGGCCACCTGGCCATTCCTTACTAGCCTAGAGTGTGGATTCTCATTCCAACAACTGGCACCATGAGGTGGGTGGTTTGGAGGGATGATGCAAGCTGTTCCTGGGTGAACATTGGGCCAAGATTATGGGGGTTTACCTGTGCATAGTCCCTATCCCCCCCTTGTGGGTGGATGTCCCAATGGTGGGTGAGTGCATTGGGCTTGGTGCCAAGGTGGCCAGGGCAGAAGTGGATGGAAAGATTGAACTGGGAGAGGTATTCAGACCAGTGGGCCTGTCAGCAGGTCAAAACCTTAGAGGTGGCAAAATACTCAAGATTTTTATGGTCAGTGACCACATCGACAGGGGTGGCAGAGCCCTTGAGATAATGCTGCCAGTGGCAGAAGGCCTCAAAAATAGCCAACAACTCCTTATCATGGGTGTCATACAGTGAGTGAAAAAACGTGTGCAATGTTTGGCTGTTTTGTACTAAGTCCAGTGTAGCGCCATGAGGCGTGGGAATCATGCTTAGCCTTGGTGAGGTGGGTGGTAGTACTCGCTCTTGGCTACAAAATGGTCCCAGGGTCATGTGATTTGGTGCAGTAGTCATTGAGATATGTCCATTATAAAACAGCTACACCATTGCACACGTTTATTCACTTTTGGGCTGGAAGTAAAATCTGAGTCAAATGAAGAGATAATTGTGGTTGTTTGGTCCTACAAACAAAGATACACATATAAACATTGTGTCTGAGTTTGAACAAGTTCACACGCTTCTTTATTTCCAACCTTTACCACCATGAGATCCATCTCCTCCACCCAAAGGAATACTATCCTCACTATGCTTGATTCTGGTCATTCTCCTTCCTCTATTGCCTCCAGTACTGGCCTACATCGCTCTACCATCTCTAGACTTCGTTCCAAGGAGCATTCCAGCCTGCAGAAGTCCACTGGAGGTCGTCCATCCAAGCTTTCCCCTGCTAATGTCCACCATGCCATCCACCTCATCTCAACTCAGAAGGCAGACAATGCTGTGCAGGTGACCAAAACTCTCACCAATGTCATCAACCAGCCCCTCCACCCAAATACTGTTTGCCAGCACCTGAAGAAGACTGGTATGAAGGCTGTGGTAAAGCGAAAACGACCTATCCTCTCTGCCAAGCATCGCAAGGCAAGGTTGGACTTTGCCTATGCCCATAAAGATTGGACTTTGGAGGACTGGAAGAGGGTGGTATGGTCTGATGAGACTAAAATTAATCGCCTGGGGTCAGATGGGCGCAAATGGGCATGGAAAAAGCCAGGGGAGAAGCTGAATGATAGGCTAGTAGAGGGGACACTGAAGTTTGGAGGAGGGTCTCTCATGATGTGGGGCTGTATGACCTGGGAGGGTGTTGGGTATGGCACCAAGATTGATGGTAGGATGGATGGAGACCTCTACCTCCAAATTTTGAAGGATGAACTACAAGATTCCCTTGAGTATTATGGTCTCCATCCTCCTGACATCATCTTCCAGCAGGACAATGACCCCAAGCACACCTGCAAACAGGTCAAGGAGTGGCTAGAGGAGCAGGATTTTAGGACTATGGTATGGCCTGCACAGTCCCCTGACCTCAACCCCATAGAACATGCCTGGGGTTACCTCAAGAGGAGGCTTGCAGAGTATGAGCATCCTCCCAAGGGAATACTGGAGTTGTGGGAGAGGACTCAGGTGGAGTGGAACAATATACCAGCTGAAGAGTGTCAGAAGTTGATTGAAAGCATGCCTAGGAGGGTGGAGGCAGTGATTAAAGCAAAAGGAGGCTATACCAAGTACTGATATTCCCCAAATACCCCTCACTTTTCAAAAGTGAATAAACGTGTGCAATGGTGTAGCTGTTTTATAATGGACATATCTCAATGACTACTGCACCAAATCACGTGACCCTGGGACCATTTTGTAGCCAAGAGCGAGTACTACCACCCACCTCACCAAGGCTAAGCAGGATTCCCACGCCTCATGGCGCTACACCGGACTTAGTACAAAACAGCCAAACATTGCACACGTTTTTTCACTCACTGTAATTGAGTTCCAGAGCAGAGAGGGTGTGGGAATAAAATGCAACTGGGCAGATGTCACCATTGGCACATGTAATGGACAGAATGCCAGCAATGGCATACTCCAAAGCATCAGTATCTACTGTGATAGGGGCATTGGGAACCCAGTGAGGAATGATTATGTTACAGTGACTCAAAAAACTGTCTGGATGTTTGCCACTTTTTCAAAGAATTGCTTATAACTCAGTCCCCATTTGGCCATAAATCATGAGAAAATAGGGGTTGATAGCCAGTGGTCATGTGATAATGTATGCCAAATATGGTCATGATTATGTGACTCAGTACCATACAATTAATTCAACATTGAGCACTACTCATCTGGACAGTTTTTTTGCAGGGTATCCAAGTGACAATAAGTAGGATATATCTAGTACTTTGTGTAACCACCCTTGGCCTTGACCACTGCTGCAACTCTCCTAGGCATACTATTGATCAAGTTAAGGCAAACCTCCCTTGGAATTTGCCTCCATTCCTCTTCAATTCTTATGTCAGGCCTATATGCAGTTGACCAGGTAGTAAAATGTCTGCCAGGTTATCTAATCCATTATTTGACTATTATCATTATGATTTATAGAAGATCATACCTGACACACCATTATCCAGTTTATATCAAACTGATAACTAGTGGCCATAGTTATCTGGGAATACCAGCTCCTCAAAGGTTCCCTGATGTAAGGATTGGAGTGGAGGTGAAGGCAGCCTTCAGGTGGTTGAAAGCTGAGTGGCACTCCTCAGAGAAACTCCAAGGAGTGCTTTTTTGGGTGAGGCAGGTAATCAGAACAATGATGTTGGAGTAGTTATTAATAAATCATCAGTAAAAATTGGCAAACCTGAGGAAAGATTGGATGTCATGGACCCAATGTGGTTTGTGCCAGTCATGGATGGACTGAACCTTGTCAGCAGACATGGTGAACCCTTTGGGTGAGAGGACATAGCCAAGATACTCCATCAGCAAAACCACCCCCCTCTATACAGGTCTGTACACATATCCATATCTGTACAGACCTGCCCCAGATTGTTTCAGTACTACAGATTCTAACCACTCACACATGTTGTAGTTGACCAATAATTGAATCATATTATCATAAGCTACCTAAATTACATGTCAAGGTACAGGGATATACATATCTATGTATACTAAGTGGTGGTCACTTATTACTATTAGTAGGGAGAGGGTGCTCACCATAAGGGTGGTGGTAGCAAAGGAGGGTGGTGAGGGAGGGATGAAGAAGAAGATGACAATGAGGAGGAGGGATGGTGGTGGTAGTGGAAAGAGATGCAGTGTTGGAGTGAGCTGGGTTTAAATATCCTTTTCTACTTACCTTGGTGACTTTTGAAGCCAGTTGTGTGGGTTGTGTGGTGCACCTCTACAAATTTTAAACTCAGATTGAAACTCCACTCACATGTCATGCACAGACTTCAAAGTTGACTGCCACTAGTAGCTACCACAGTCCAGTCTAGAATTCTACCATACAGAGTGATTGTACAGCCATGATGTCATAAGGAAAGTTGTAGCCTATGATCACAGGACCATGGGAATATTTTTATCTTAGTAATATCTCCTTTTTTGGGTGAGATATTTGCAAAGTTTTTGTGGAGTCCCAGTTTGCAAAAATAAAAAAGTGGCTGTACAGTTATGATGTCATGATCATGTTAGTATGATTATCTCATCAATATGTCTATTTTTGGATGAGATATGGGCAAATCAAAGTTTAGATCTGTGGTGTCTGTGGGTCTGTGGGGCCTGTAGAGTCTGTAGGGTCCATAGGGTCTGTAGGGTCTGTAGGTGTCTGTACTTGGTCTGTGGAAAATCTGTACTATCTGTGGGTCCTGTGCCTCTGTACCAAACCCAGGGTTTTGCTGATGTCAACCAAGTCTCAGTGAAACTTGCACTTTTCAGGCTTGGCATAGAGGCCATGGCAGTGCAGCCAATGGAGGACCTCTTTCACATGCTGGTGGTGTGACTCCAGATCCTGCAAATAGATTAAAATGTTGTCAAGGTAGACCACTATACTGAATTCAAGCATGTCAGCAAAGATGCTATTGACAAACCACTGAAAACTGGTCTGCACATTAGTGAGACCAAAAGGCATGACCCACCACTCATAGGACCCATAGTGGGTCCAAAAAGTGGTCTTCCACTCATTGCCTTCAGGAATGCAGACAAGGTGGTAGGCATGGTGGAGGTCAATCTTGGAGTAAACCTTTGCACAGCTCAGGGAATCAAGAAGGTCAGAAATTAGTGGTAGCAGGTAGAGGTCCTTCTTAGTGATCTTATTGAGACCTTGGAAATTGACATGGAGTCAAAGGGAGCCATCCTTCTTTTTTACAAAAAGGACAGGGGCACTGTGGGCAGAAGTAAATTGTTTGATGAAACCATAGCTAAGGTACTCATCAATGAACATTTGGAGGGCCTCAAGCTTGGGTGGTGAGAGGGAGTAGATGGTGCTGATAGGCAGAGTGGTGCCCTCCTCAAGATCTATCCTTAGGTTGAAACTGTGGTGTGGTGGCAGCTCAGTTGCCTTTGCCTTACTGAAGACATCAGCAAACTCATGGTAGTCAGAGGGGACTGAAGAGAGGTCAGGAGATGTGGGCAGAGTGGAGGAAGCATGCAGCTTTACATCATTGGGGTGCAGTTGCAGTGTGAACTACTTTGAGCCAGGCAGGGCACAGGCTCAGGCAAATGCAGCAGTGCTGATGAGTGAAATGTTTGGAGGTGTTTGGAGAAGGTGTCAGAGGTGATGTCAGAGGGTCACCTGAAGGTGTGGAGGGGTTGGAGGTTGGAGGTTCCAAAGCAGGGAGAGCATTGGGGGTTGATGGAGTGGCCCCCTAGGGGCACTGGCATTCCCTGCAGCAATGGTCAGAATGAGATACTGCCCAATACCCAGTCAATCAATGGATTGAAGCAGGTGAGCCAGTTGTGTCCTAGAACCAAAGCACAAGTAGAATCCAACAGAGTAACATAAAAGGAGACATTGGTGACATTGCCAGAAGGGAAATGGACAGCAAGATCTACCTCTTGAGTAATGACAGCATTGGTACTACCATCAAACAGTCAGAGTGGAATAGGTGGAAAAACAGATTGTATGGGGATGGAATATTTTTTTATGACTGATGGATCTATGAAACAATGAGAAGAACCTGAATTGATCAACACATGAAAATTATCTACTGAATATTTTGGAAGAGAGACAGACAGAAGTAAAGAATTGGGATTGAAGAGAGTGGACATGTTGAGATGGAGGTCAGTAACTGCACAAGCAGGGTCAACACATCCTCCAGGCTGTGCAGGCTCCCTGGAGGAGTGGACTAATTTTTTGGCTCCAAAGACTCCACAGTGGGAGTCACAGGAGCTTCAGCAGTGGCTGCTTGGGCCTTAGCAGCCCAAGAAGTAGACTTTGGGCAGTCCTTAGCAGAGTGACCAGGCTCACTGCAGAAGAGGCAGAGGACATTTTTGAGGTGGTGGAGCCTTTTGGCAGAGGTCAACTTGCCATCTTTGCCAAGCAGATGCACAATGTTGGATTGTGGTGCTTCAGCCTTTTGGTTGCCCAATTGCTTTGGTTTACCCTTTGCATCAGCCTTGGGGGTGGAAGCTGAGGTGGGAGGTTTTGGCTTATAGTCAGAGGTGTTTGCTGACAAAGATTGGTCAGCAGGGGGTCTGACAGAGCGAGTGACTTCTGCCTTGCACTCCCAGTATCAGGCATCAATGGTTTGTGCCAGCTCCCAAAGTTCATACAGGGTGGCAGGCTTGCCAGCATGGGCAATCTCATCCTTGATGCAATCAGGGAGGCCTGAGTAAAAGTGGTGGTGGAGTGTGCCTTGGCCATAGTCTTTGACTTGTGAGGCCCAGCAATTGAACTCTACCACATACTTGGCTATATGTGAGGTATCTTTCATAGCAAGACTTTTGAGTTGTTGGACTGCATCTGCAACAGAGTCATGTGGCCCAAAATTGACTGTCAACTCATGTAGGAATTGTTGGTAGTCATCCATCTGTAGTGGACAGGTTAGCAGATCATCAGGATTCAACAGGTTGGGCTCAAACCAAGCAAGAGCCATACCCTTGAGGTAAGACTGTGCAAAGGTAACCTTGGCATGGTCAGTCTGGAATGCCTGAGGGCAGTCTTGGAAGTTTAGCTCACACTGCAGTAAGAATTCTCAGAGTTTCTTGCTATTGGAGCCATCAAAAGTATTGGGCTCCCAGACTTTTGTTTTTGGAGTTGAGTCTCTGGAGCAGGCACTACTGTGGGCTGGCACATGGATAGCCCTAGTTAGAGCAAGGATGGGATCCTCTGGTGGCTCAGCCAGATCTCCAGGGATACCCCCTTTTCCACTGCCCCCACTATTGGGTTCATCATCTGGGTCATTGTCAGGATCACCACCATGGGTGGGGTGTTGCAGAGTATGGAAAATGTAGGTCTGGTGGTCAGAGCAGCCAGCTTGAGGGGCAGAGTCACCAAAGAGTGGATTGGACATGGCTTGATGTCGGGCAGAGAAGGAGTGGAATTATTTGACAACTGAGGGCTGTCTTCAAGGGTTGGCATAGGCTGTTACCAGAGCTTCAGCAGCTGCCCTTTGTTGAGCATGTGCCCAAGTCTGCATAACTCTTTAGTGATAAGGTTCAAAAGGAGCTTGTACAAGTGTGAGTACAAATATACTGTCAAGTTTGGTCCCACCCCAAGTGTTCTCAGGAGCTAATAGGTCCCAAAAAGGTATTACCAAATCGACCAATATCGGAGATTGAAACTCCGACAGTAGTCCAAAAGATAGAAGGCGAGATGTGGGCCCCCAAAGGGTACTGACAGAGCTCTGACAAGTGGAGAGGTGCGAGAGAAGGCCAAAAGAGGCCAGTGGGCCTCAAACTAGCAGAGCAGAGGGTCAGAGGAGGGCTTCGGGTTCAGCTCATGTGCTGCCCCCTTGTACAAGCTCAGCCCTTGTACTGTATTTCAGAGGTGGGCTAAGTACCAGATGGTTGGAAGGACTTAGAAATGGGAGACAGAAGCTTGGAGAGGGGAACTTATGTCAATATTTGTACTGAGGAGACATTGGTGTACTGTAGAAGTATTTATATGCTATGGTGACACTGGGGTGGTACAGTAGCAGGATGTCAGAATTAACATACAGAGGTAGGTAAAACTTCAAGGGGGACACACATCAGAAAACTTCACAACAGACATCAGCAAAACCCTGAGTTTGGTACAGAGGCACAGACCCACAGATGGTACAGATTTTCCACAGACAAAGTACAGACCCCTACAGACCCCACAGACCCACAGACACCACAGATGTAAACTTTGATTTGCCCATATCTCATCCAAAAATAGACATATTGACGAGATAATCATACTGACATGATCATGACATCATACACTACAACTTTCATTATGACATCATAACTGTACAGCCACTTTTTTATTTTTGCAAACTGGGACTCCACAAGAACTTTGCAAATATCTCACCAAAAAAGGAGATATTACTAAGGTAAAAATATTCCCATGGTCCTGTGATCATAGGCTACAACTTTCTTTTTTGGCAGAGTTTGAATCTGAGTTTGAAATTTGTAGAGGTGCACCACACAACCCATGCAGCTGGCTTTGAAAGTTGCTGAGGTAAGCAGAAAAGGATATTTAAACCCAGCTCACTCCCACACCACATCTCTTTCTGCTACCACCACCATCCCTCTTCCTCACCATCATCTTTGTCATTGTCCCTCCCTCACCACCCTCCTTTCCTACCACCACCCTTATGGTGGGTACCCTCTCCCTACTAATAGTAATAAGTGACCACTTAGTATAGATATGTATATCCTTGTACCTTGACATGTAAGTTAGGTAGCTTATGATAATATGATTCAATTATTGATCAACTACAACATATGTGAGTGGTGAGAATCTGTAGTACTGAAACAATCTGGGGTAGGTCTGTACAGGGAGGGACCTGTCTGTGGGTCTGTGGTCTGCAGATCTGTACAGACCTGTATAGAGGGAGGGGGGGGGTTTGCTGATGGAGGAGATGCTAACAGCAGAAGACAGGGATGGGACAAAGAGTATACCTATGAATGGACAAGGCCACAACAGAGTGCTCACCAACAGCCAATCAGAAGCCAGACTGAAACCTAAAAAAGCTGCTCAACCCTTCAGAGTGCCATCTGGTGTGGGAAACATAGTGTGCCCTCTCAGCCTGGTGATCCCAAAAGGTTAATGCCCTCTAAGATAATGACATGATCACATGACCCACAGGGGGTCGACCCAATATAGACTGAGGGTAGTCACATGCAAGACCTGACAACAGCTGACAGCAGAGAATGCTCGGATGCTGCAGCAGAGAGGTATGTGGGCTTAGTAAGCATCAGACTTGGGTGGAAATGGGTCAGAGGGTGTCAGAGTAGTGGGTGGAGGTGTCAGAGGTGGTGTGGGAGCATGGAAAAAGCATGGGTGAGGCATGGTCATGACACTTGGTACAAACACTCTAGTTAGTATAAATACTGGGCTCTCTTGTTGTAGGATACTCCAATCAAGTTCACTTCATGCTTTCTGCATAGTAACTCATTCTCTTGAGTCTCTATCAGTTCCTGGAGTGACCAAGTTGCAACTTTGTTTGCCAGTGTCACACTTGAACTTGATTATCACAAACTCCCTTGCTCTGCTAGCTCCCAGTCTTAAGGGGAAAACTATAACCAGAGTCCAGGGTTAAGGAGCTTTGCCTTCTTCTTTTCTTTTTTGTTATGAGATGATGCCTTTAGTCTTGTCCACATATTGGCTGGTGGTTATGTCAAAGAAGACCCATAGTCAGTAGTCCCACTATCCATCAAGGGTAGTGTGAAGGTGCAACCCACATTAGGGGGTGGAAGCACATAGTCTAAAGTAGTTCCCTGACATCTGGGAGGTAGAAAGCATACTACTGTATTTCTACTAGCTGTACTATAGTCAAGACAGAGTACTGCCACTGAGGGCAGGGAAAATCTCAGAAGTTTTCAAAATTCCTCATGCCAAGAAATTGGAGTCATTGGCTCCAGTACTTTGCTTCTCCCCATATGTTAAACAGGAGTCCCCTGCTCTGCCCACACTCTTCACCAGATCAGTGACTCTGCTTGAGCACCAGATCTTTGGAATGCCTACTCCCCACCTCCCTCCTTTAGTCAAGGAAGAAGATCCAAACCTTCTCAGCTTCATCTTACACATTTCATACAACTTATAAAACTGACAAACTATCTGACCCCCTTCCCATGTACCAGTAACCTTTGCTGAGCATGGACCCACATGGCTTAACTGAGGACATGCTCAACTTCATACAGCAGTTGTCCCTAATGGTCAGCCAGCAGGTCACCACTGCTGTAACTGCCAACCTGCCCCAGCAACCACAAGGGGCAAGAGATCAATGGGTCAACCTGGCCAAAAGAGGCATTGCTGACCCAGGGCAGTTTGATAGGTCAATCACCAGGTTTGAAGAATGGTGGTCAAAAGTGCATGCCTATGTGGCAGTAGTGGCATTCAAAACACATCATGAAGATGCACTTGCTGTCTGGTCTTGGATGACTGGACTGATCACCAGAGCCTACACAAGGGCTTGAATCAACACTTGCCTTACAGCACAGGTATGGCCTACCTGGGATGAGGTCAAGGCTGAGGTCAAAGAAAGGTTCAGGCCTCTTCATAATGCAGACTGGGCCAAGAGGCTGTTGGCCAACATATGACAAGAAATGTTTAATGCACTTAGGACCACATCCAGGGTATCTGATGATTATGCAATTTGGATGTTGGAGAGATCCATCTGCCCTGAAATCCTCCAACAAATATATGTACAAGGGCATAGGCAAAACACTTGGGCTTTGTATGAGCCTGAGGTACAGAATATGGGAGCAGCCCTCAAGGCTGTAAGATCCAGACTTCTTCAAGCTCTGGCAGTGCTGGGGCCAATCATATAACTGGCCTTCAGCTGGTGTCACTTCAGGCAGTGGTGTGCCTATGGACATAAGCACTACACAAGGTGGCTCAGGAGGTGCCACAAGAAAAGACTTCTTGAAGTACAAATGCTATGGCTGTGGCCAGATGGGTCACATATGTGTAAGACCAAACTGCCTGAAAGGGCAAGATAAAGGCAAAGGTTGGCAGGTCCAATCTGAAGGTGCTGACCCCTGCCTTAAAGCAATGGAGGGGGTGAACTTCAAGCAAATTGTTGCTCACATAGGACAGTTAAAAGAGTTGGAGCTGCAGTGAAGTTGGGTCCTGCAGTCTCCTCTAGTACTGAACAATCTTTTTCTTCTGGTTTTCATTCCATTTCTAAACATAGTAAAAACAATATAAAAATATATAATATAAAAGCACAAAAAAAGGTTTCATTCTCAGACATAGTTACTGTAAATAGGTTTTCTCCTCTCTCTGTAGATACTGTGGACTTAGATACAGTGAGTGAAAAAACCCTTGCTATGTTTGGCCATTTTGTACTAAGTCCAGTGCAGTGCCCTAAGGCATGGGAATCCTGCTTAGCCTTGGTTGGATGGGTAGTCACATGGACTATTGATTACCAAATTATCCCAGGATCATGTGATTTGGTGCAGTGGTCATGGAGATATGACAATTATAAAACAGGTACATCATTGCAAGGGTTTATTCACTTTTTCCCTGGCAGTAGAATCTGAGTCAAATGAAGGGATAATTGTGGCTGTTTGAGTCTACAAACAAATATAAACATATAAACATTTTTTCTGAGTTTGAATAAGTTCACACACTTCTTTATTCCCAACCTCTACCACCATGAGGTCTATCTCCCCCACCCAAAGGAATACTATCCTGACTATGCTTGATTCTGGTCATTCTGCTTCCTCTATTGCCTCCAGTACCAGCCTACATCTCTCTACCACTCTAGGCTTCATTCCAAGGAGCATTCCAACCTTCAAAAATCCACTGGAGGTCATCCTTCCAAGCTTTCCCCTGCTAATGTCTGCTCAGAAATATTATCAACCAACCCCTCCACCCAAATACTGTCTGCCAGCACCTGAACAAGACTGGTATGAAGGCAGTGGTAAAGCAAAAACAACCTATCCTCTCTGCCAAGCATCACAAGGCAAGGTTAGAATTTGCCTATGCTCACAAAGATTGGACTTTGGAGGACTGGAAGAGGGTGGTATGGTCTGATGAGACTAAAATAAATTGCCTGGGGTCAGATGGGTGCAGGTGGGTATGGAAAAAGTCAGGGGAGAAGCTTAGTGATAGGCTAGTAGAGGAGACACTGAAGTTTGGAGGAGG
This sequence comes from Pisolithus sp. B1, assembly GCA_024663435.1. Classification (NCBI taxonomy): domain Eukaryota; kingdom Fungi; phylum Basidiomycota; class Agaricomycetes; order Boletales; family Pisolithaceae; genus Pisolithus; species Pisolithus sp. B1. The sequence goes on from JANFAA010000038.1 coordinate 44,166, forward strand.
TTCTCTCATGATGTAGGGGTGCATGACTTGGGAGGGTGTTGGATATGCCACCAAGATTGATGGTAGGATGGATAGGGACCTATACCTTCAAATTTTGAAGGATGAACTTCAAGATTCCCTTGGGTATTATGGTCTCCATCCTCCTGACATCATCTTCCAGTAGGACAATGACCCCAAGCACACCTGCAAGCAGGTCAAGGAATGGCTAGAGGAGCAGGATTTCAGGACTATGGTATGTATGGCCTGCACAGTCCCCAGACCTTAACCCCATAGAACATGCCTGGGGTTACCTCAAGAGGAGGCTTGCAGAGTATGAACACCCCCCCAAGGGCATACTGGAGTTGTGGGAGAGGGCTCAGGTGGAATGGAACAATATACCAGCTGAGGAGTGTCAGAAGTTGATTGAAAGCATGCCTAGGAGGGTTGAGGCAGTGCTTAAAGCAAAAGGAGGCTATACCAAGTACTGATATCCCCCAAATACCCCTCACTTTTCAAAAGTGAATAAACCCTTGCAATGATGTACCTGTTTTATAATTGTCATATCTCAACAACTGCTGCACTGAATCACATGACCCTGGGACTTTTTTGTAGCCAAGAGTCCATGCTACCACCCATCTCACCAAGGCTAAGCAGGATTCCCACACCATATGGCACTACACTGGACATAGTACAAACAGCCAAACATTGCAAGGGTTTTTTCACTCACTGTACAGACTCTGATGTACCATCTGCTGTGGGGTCCCAGTTGGGCTGGGAACTGGACATTAAACATTGTTCACTTAATTCCTCAGCCTACATAAACCAAAAAAATGTTTCCTCTTCTTGTGTTGGTAGATCCAAGTCGGTTAGCAATGCTCAGGTGACAGTACTGCCAAAATCCCAAGTTCACATGCTCAACTTAAAGGATCATGTTTTGGTTCCCATAATTATTAGAACAAAGAAAGGAGATGCACATGCTGTGCAGGCACTGCTCAATAGTGGTGCCACTGGAGTCTTTTTGGACACTAAATTCATTGATCAAAAGAGGTTTCCAAAGCTTGCTTTACCACAAGCTGTGGAGGTATTTAATGTTGATGGCACTGCCAATGCCACTGGAAGGATTACACACCAGGTGCCACTTAGAGTTCAGTTTGGTGATCACTTTGAAGAGTTAGTAGCTGATGTCACAGATATGGGATCTCATGACATGATTTTGTCAGATAATTACTTCCTCAGTAACCACAAGCTACTATATTGGTATGTACCTGTCAGATAATTACTCTACAGGTAGTCAGTAAATGTAAGGCTAAATATGAAAGGTGACTTACTCCTCAGTAACCACAAGCTACTGAGGAGGCTGGGAGAAAATTTACTTTACTGCAGCTAAGTGTCACATCCGTGACGCACACGTAAGGTCTGGACCGCAGTCCAACCATCTGAGTTGTCATTCTAGCCCTACGGGTTTCCGTCGTGAAACTCCGTTCCATCTTTGATTTGACTTACAATCTGTTTCTGTTTCTGTTTCCATATTTAGTATGTTTCTCTCGCGCTTCTAAGTGACTCGCTACACTACCGTACCCGTATGTCTTACTAATCCCCGTACCATCCGGCTATCCGGCGACTACCGACTTACCTTACTAATGGCTCACTAATATTGTTATTCATCCGTACTGCGTTCCGGTAGTCACTACATCCCGGACATTGCATTGGACTTTTCTCTGTACTATAAAAGCTTTGTACATACGTCGTAGCACATCAGTTCGAATATTGAATAAGATACTCATCGATCTCACTCAACTCCAGACAGTCTCTGGATAGTTCTGACCTCTGGGACTCGGCAGGAAACTAGTGTACTAAGTTGTACGCTAAACTCCGACTACCCGGACTTTCGCCCTAGCTTTCCTCTGCCCTAAGACCCCCTCGGAGACCGTTGAGAACCGGTCTTGACAGTATATTCGAACTCAAATCCTCGCACGAGTCCACAAAACCCCCTATACCAATGACTATGACTACCCGACTCCGTTCCCGCTCCATGGCTGTTGAAGCTTCGGAACAAGCTGCGGTTGACAATATGCACGAATCAAGTGCACGTATCGCGTTAGCAAGCCGCCAACGTCCTCCACCATCGGTCAGCCAATTTCGAAGTTTCTCCGCCAGGGGTGAACCCCTCGCCACCCCGACTCCTAGAACCGGCTCCTCTAACAGACATTCCTCATCCACGGCGCGACCAACCCCAGACCTCTTTGGAGGCGATGACCCCGGAGATGACAGTCCGGGAGACGATGGTCCTGGAGATGACAACAACGATGACAATGACGACGACGACGAAGGAAACCCTTTCGTCGACGCCCCAGAACAGCTAGACCCCCAACTGGCGGTCTTGCAAAATTTGGCAACAGCCGTCGACTGTCTGTCGCGTTCTACCCGTCACTCCGATGACACCTCGTCCTCACGCGCTAAGGTCCGGGAGCCGGACACCTTCGACAGAACCGACCCAAAGAAACTCCAGACATTCTTAGTCCAATGTGAACTGTGCTTTCAAGATCATCCCAAGGCCTTCTGCCTGGACAGGAACAAAGTCACGTTCGCCCAATCTTATCTCAAAGGAATGGCTCTCGAGTGGTTCGAGCCAGACCTTTTAAACTCCGGAGATCCAGCAGACCATCCACTCTGGATGGACAGCTGGCTGGACTTTGTAGCAGATCTCCAGACAACCTTCGGACCACACGACCCGGTCGCAGACGCCGAACACCAGCTCGACCACCTCCACATGAAAGAGACACATCGTGTAAACCGTTATGTGGTCGACTTCAACAGATTGGCGTCACAAGTCCGAGGTTACAGAGATGGCACTCTCCGCCACCTGTTCTATACCAGACTCCCGGATCGCATCAAAGACGAAATCAGTAGGGTTGGGAAACCTACTACTCTATATGGGTTGCGTGCACTAGCCCAAGAAATTGACGCGCGCTACTGGGAGTGCAAGGACGAAGTCTCTCGTCAAGCAAAGTCCTCCAGCAACAACTCCGGAAACAACTCCGGAGGTAAGGCCAACTCGAACAAGGGGGACAAGCAGAAGTCTGGTAACGCCAACCCCCAGTCTGGTGGTAACCAGCAAACTCCGTCTACTTCGAACCCCAAGCCTCTGAACAATCAGAACTCCGGAGCACCGTCCATGTTATCCAACAAGCTCGGTAGAGATGGCAAGTTGACACCTGCCGAGCGGAAGAGACGTTTCGAGCAGAACCTGTGTATGTTCTGCGGGAACCCCGGGCACAAGGCCAAAGAGTGCCCTAAATCTACATCTCGCGCAGCTAAGGCTCGTGCTACCATGGTTACTGAGTCCGAAGCCAAACCGACTGCCTCCGCCGAGGCAAAAAAATAGAGTGCAACTCTCAGAACTCCGCACAGCCTGGGAGTTGCATTGTTACCGACTGTGCACCCTCGGAGGCATGCCTCAATGCATCCGCTCTTTTAAATCCGAATTCATTAAAACCTTCTGTCACCCTCGACTCGTATAATATTCCGGACTTTCCAGCATTAATAGATTCAGGCTCAACCCACTGTTTTGTAGATTCTACTTTTGTCAATAATCACGGTCTTTCAACCTACTCCGTCCCACCTCTCGTCCTCCGTCTGTTCGACAGTGTGACAACGACATCAATCACTAAAGCCTCAAACCTCTCAGTCCATTTCCCCTCCGGAGATATCACCAACATGACTTTCTTTGTAACTCCGTTGGATTCTGAGTGTAAGATAGTTCTCGGACATAACTGGCTCACCCGTTACAATCTGTCAATTGATTGGGTACTGAGCAGTATTAAGTTCCGAAACCTTACATCTCGTTTGCCAGCGCCGACGTCACCCTCTGACTCAGAGTCAATTCCGAGAAACCCCGTAGACGCCCCCCTGGGCTCTCCAGAAATCACCCTTCCCGAGTCGGTCAATAACTCCTCTCCACCCAGCACCCGAGCACCTAACATCTCCCTTGTCAATGCAGCGGCCTTCGTCCGCGCCTGCAAGCTAGATGGCTCAACCCAGTTCTCCCTCCAGGTTCGACCTCAGGATATTACCAAACTCCGGGCTGCCACCGTACAGGATACCCCGGACTTGTTGTCAGTACCCCCGGACTATCACGACTTCGCTGATGTGTTCAGCAAGGCCAAGGCAGCTACACTTGCGCCTCACCGGGAGTTCGACCTCAAGATAGAATTGGAGGAAGGAACTACTCCGCCGTTGGGAACCCTCTACTCGCTTTCGTCCGTTGAGCTTGCCGCTCTCCGGACCTTCATCGACGAAAATCTCACTACTGGCTTTATTCGTCCAACATCATCCCCATATGCCGCACCTGTCCTTTTTGTCAAAAAGAAGGACAGATCACTTCGTCTCTGTGTTGACTTTAGGGGCCTCAACAAGATCACCAAGAAGGACTGTTACCCGTTACCTCTCATTTCGGACTTACTCGACTTGCCTAGTCGGGCTAAGGTATATACTAAGATCGACCTGCGCCACACCTACCACTTGGTGCGGATTGCCGAAGGAGATGAATGGAAGACGGCTTTCAGAACCCATTACGGATCTTACGAGTGGCTCGTGATGCCATTCAGACTTACCAATGCCCCTGCAGCATTCCAACGCTTCGTCAACTCCGTCTTTGCGGACCTACTGGATGTATGTGTCGTTGTCTACCTAGACGACATCCTTGTTTATTCTGATAATATGGAAAACCACAAGAAACATGTCCATGAGGTACTCCGCAGGCTCCGGGAGCATGGCTTGTATGCCAAACCAGAGAAATGCGAGTTCCACTCCAAGTCCGTGGAATACCTCAGTTTCTTCTTGTCCCCTGATGGATTGTCAATGTCCGAGGATAAGGTAAAGGCCGTCCGTGACTGGCCTGAACCTCGCAAGGTGAAGGACATTCAGTCCTTCCTCGGCTTTGCAAACTTCTACCGTCGTTTCATCTTCAATTACTCGGACATCGTGGTCCCACTAACACGTCTCACACAGAAGGGGGCACCTTGGAATTTCTCCGAGGATTGTCGCCGGTCCTTTAATCTTCTCAAAGAAGCTTTCTCCACAGCTCCAATATTGACTCACTTCAAGCCCGGACTTCCCATCACGGTCGAAACGGATGCCTCGGACTATGCTGTCGCTGGCATTCTGTCCATCACCTGCCCGGATGGTGAGGTACGACTGGTAGCGTTTTACTCCCAGACTTTGACCGCCCCGGAGTTAAACTATGACACACACGACAAGGAGCTGTTGGCTATTCATGAAGCCTTCCGGACCTGGCGCCATTACCTTGAAGGCCCCGCACACACCATTGACGTCGTTACCGACCACAAGAATCTCGAGTATTTCTCTACCTCGAAAGTGCTCACCAGGCACCAAGCGCATTGGTCTGAGTACCTTTCTCAGTTCAATATGGTCATTCGTTTCCACCCCGGTAAGCTCGGAGCAAAGCCCGACGCCTTGACTAGACGATGGGACGTCTACCCCAAAGAGGGGGATAGGGGCTACACCCAAGCTAACCCACAGAACCTCCGACCGGTGTTCACCACCAAACAACTATCCAATTTGTTACGGGCGACCTACCTAGAAAGCCCGGTACTGCGTGCTAGTATAATCATGGACGTTGAGAAACTCCATGAAGACATCAAGTCCGCCTTAGCGTCCGACCCACTCAGCCAACTCCACCTCTCTGACCCATCTAACCCCCGTTGGCGGGTGGATGAATCCGGACTTTTATGTCTGGATGATCATATATATGTCCCCGAAGCAAATGACCTCAGGCTTCGTGTACTCCGTTACAAGCATGACCACCCCTTGGCCGGTCATTTCGGACAAAACAGAACACTCGAACTCGTCCGTCGTGAGTATGTCTGGCCAAATGCTCGGACTTTTATCAAAGACTACGTCAAGTCTTGCACTGCCTGTGCGTGTGCTAAAACCCCAAGACACAAACCGTACGGTATGTTGAAGCAACTACCGATACCAGAGAGACCTTGGAATTCCATCTCGATGGATTTCATCGAACAACTACCAAACTCCGGAAACCATACCGCTATACTGGTCGTCATAGACCGTCTCTCGAAACAAGCTATATTCATCCCCACCGAAGATACAATCACCTCTCCACAACTCGCTAGATTGTTCCTACTCCATGTCTTCTCCAAGCACGGAGTTCCCTCACACATAACCTCCAACAGAGGCATGGAATTCGTGTCTCACTTCTTCCAGTTGCTGGGCAAAGCACTGGATATGAAGCTCCATTTCACCTCCGGATATCACCCTGAAGGCGATGGTCAAACCGAACGAACTAACCAGACGTTGGAGCAGTACCTACGGGTTTACTGTAATTACCAACAGGACAACTGGTCCGAGTTGCTACCACTCGCGGAGTTTGTGTACAACAACGCTCCCAGTGCTACAACTGGAGTTTCACCGTTCTTTGCCAATAAGGGTTATCATCCTAATGTTACCGTACACCCAGAAAGAGAGTTGACATCTTCTCGAGCTAGAGACTACGCAGTGGACTTGGACTCCTTGCATACGTTCCTATGAGAAGAGATGAAGGAAGCTCAGCAGAGATACCAAGGTCCAGCAGATGCTAAAAGATCTCCGCCTCCGGACTTCCAGATTGGAGATTTGGTATATGTCAAAGCTAAGTACTTCAGGTCCACTCGACCCTCGAAGAAACTCTCTGAAAAGAATCTGGGACCCTACCCTATTATCACTTGTGTTGGATCGTTATCCTTCACTATCCGACTACCTGATGCTATGAAGTCCATACACCCCGTGTTCCACGTCTCACAACTAGAACCAGCAACTCCGAATACCATCCCCAACCGTGTCCAACCTCCACCTCCACCCGTTGAAATCGACGGAGAACCAGAGTATGAAATAGAACAAATCCTAGACTCTAAACTGGACTACCGTAGGCGATGTCCGCTGCAGTATCTAGTCAAGTGGGCTGGCTACGAAGGCACGGACGAGGAAACGTCCTGGCTCATAGCTACCAAATTAAGCAACGCCCCTGACTTGGTCGTGGATTTCCACAGAGCGTACCCCCACAAGGATGGTCCATTGAGCGCCATCCCACCCCAGAAATAAATGGACTTTTCGGAGTTTACTCCGTCTATGCTATGAAAACTCACGCTCACTCGATTCTAAGACGGACACAACAGAAGGTGTGTTTCAAAAAAAAGAAAGAAAGAGGAGGGAGGGGACAGGAAAATCCGAAGTACGATACAGACATGGATAAACTAAAATAATGACTAAATGTCGTCGTCGTTCATCGCCCGGTTGACAAGGCTGGTCGTCGCAGTCTTGAGAACCTCGAATGACTCCTCCAGAACCCCGGACAGGTCCTGGACCTCCTTCGACATGGACTCCACTGCCACGGTATTCCTCTGGATTGCATCGACAATTTCTCCGAGTTGACGGTCCAGGACCTCCGCCAGTGGATCTTGATGCGGAGCTTGTCCACGGGATGGGCGAGGTTTTGAGATGACCTCGACGTCCGGTGTATCGTCCAGGTCCTCGTTGTCGGCCGGTTCTCCGAAATGGGCAGACTTTCTCCATTTCCTCTCTTCTCCACCCCAGGGAGACGTCGCAGTCGACACCGGCTTCTCAGACTCCGGCACCTTTGGGTTCAAGTCGCACTTGCCCTTCGTCTTCTGGCACTGGACGCACGACTTGCTACGTCCAGTACCCGGCACACACGGTTCCCCGGCCTTGATACAGGTAGAGCAAGCCTTAGCCTGCTCTGCGGGTCGTCCTCCGACCGACGCGACATGCTGAGACTGGTTATGGACTTGTCAGTACAGTTTTTAGAATGATAAGTGTTGTTACGCACCGTTGAGCTCTCCGCCTGCTGCGCCCGACGTGTCTCCTCCTCAAGACGCCTCTTCTCCGCTTCCAATTCACGGAGTTTCCTCTCCTCGGCTGCTTTCCCCTGAGCAGCCTCCTCGGCCTTTCTACGCTCCTCGGCTTTCCGACGTTCCTCAGCCTCCTTCGCTTTCCGGACCTCCTCAGCTTGCCGGCGTTCTTCTTCTTCAATTGCTGCCTGCATGGCAGCACGCTGACGACGCTGTCATTCATCGAACTTTGCCATTTTCATGGTCGGCGGGTCATCCGGATATTCTCAGAGCAGTTCATCATCGAGTACTTCCCAGGCGATGCCTGCGGGGTTGAGGGAAGGTTTGAGTTGGGAAGGGGGAGCCATAGCGTTTAGAGGTTTAGGAATGGGCGTCTGGACTTTGACAAAACCCCATCGAGCTCTTTTTACCATGAGGTTTTTCGGACTCCGACAATGCGGACTTCGAAACTCCGAAGCGACGCTTGAACACAACAAGTGCCTCGAGGGCTCGGCCCTAAGAGGGGGATACTGTCACATCTGTGACGTGCGCATAAGGTCCGGACCGCAGTCCGACCATCTGAGTTGTCATTCTAGCCCTACGGGTTTCCGTTGTGAAACTCCGTTCCGTCTTTGATTTGACTTACAATCTGTTTCTGTTTCTGTTTCCATATTTAGTATGTTTCTCTCGCGCTTCTAAGTGACTCGCTACACTACCGTACCTGTATGTCTTACTAATCCCTGTACCATCTGGCTATCCGGTGACTACCGACTTACCTTACTAATGGCTCACTAATATTGTTATTCATCCATACTGCGTTCCGGTAGTCGCTACATCCCAGACATTGCATTGGACTTTTCTCTGTACTATAAAAGCTTTGTACATACATCGTAGCACATCAGTTCAAATATCGAATAAGATACTCATCGATCTCACTCAACTCCAGACAGTCTCTGGATAGTTCCGACCTCTGGGACTCGGCAGGAAACTAGTGTACTAAGTTGTATGCTAAACTCCGACTACCCGGACTTTCGCCCTAGCTTTCCTCTGCCCTTGGACCCCCTCGGAGACCGTTGAGAACTGGTCTTGACACTAAGGAGACATCTCTTCATTGAGGTTTCACCAGTTTTCCAATTGACCCTGGGGTTATGAGTGGCAAGCCACATGTGACCCAAAATCTGTTGGAATATAAACTGCCCCCTGAGTAGTTTATATTCCAACAGATTTTGGGTCACATGTGGCTTGCCACTCATAACCCCAGGGTCAATTGGAAAACTGGTGAAACCTCAATGAAGAGATGTCTCCTTATCTGCCAGTAGCTTGCACCAAAGCTGGCCTTTGTTAGAAGAACAGAGAAACTAGAGTTACAAGGGCAGGAAGCTTGGATTGCTGCTGTAGCATCCAACAAGCAGGAGGATGTTAAGAAGATTGATAAAACCCCTGAGGAACTGGTTCCAAAGGAATATCATGAATATTTATCTGTCTTTTCTGTTCAGCAATCCAAATGCATGCCACTTAGGAAACCTTGGGACCATGCTATAGAACTTAAGGAATCATTTGTGCCAAAGAGGGGAAGGTTGATCCCTCTCTCCTGATGAATGGGCCAAAGTCAGTGGCTTCATTGATGGACAGCTCAAGAAGGGCTACATCCAGCCTAGTAAATCATTGCAGATGTCTCCCATGTTCTTTGTTCCTAAGAAGGATGGAAAGAAGCATATGGTACAGGACTACTGATATCTAAATGAGCATACAGTCAAGAACTCATATCTGCTCCTGCTTATCTTGCAGCTTCTTGACAAGATAAAGGGTTGTAAATTATTTACAAAAAATGGACCTTCAATGGGGATACAGTAATGTTTGGATCAAGGAGGGTGACAAGTGGAAAGCTGCTTTTGTCTGTCACCAAGGAGCCTTTGAACTGCTAGTCATGCTCTTTGGACTTTGTAACTCCCCTGCCATGTTCCAGAATATGATGAATGATATCTTTGGAGACATGGAGGATGCTATCATTGTATATATTGATGACCTTATGATATTCACAAAGATGGATGATGAAAAGGAACATGACAGGATCATGCTGGAGGTGTGTAGGAGGTTGAAAGAAAATGATCTGTTTGTCAAGCTGGAAAAGTGTCTGTTCAAGACTTTCTGGGAATGATTGTTGGCATTAATGGAGTTAGAATGGACCCTGTTAAAGTCTCTGCAGTGCAGAACTGGCCCATTCCAACTTCTGTTCACAGAGTTTGTGGCTTTCTTGGCCTTGTGAACTTTTACTGACATTTCATTAAGGACTTTGCCCAAGTAGCAAGACCCCTGAATGACCTCATGAAGAAGGATGTCACTCTCTGCTGGACTAATAAGTGTCAAATAGCATTTGATACACTTAAAGAAGCTTTCACCATGGCCCCTATTCTTATGTTTCCTGATCAACTCAGGCAGATAAAAAGTGCTCCCCTTCCCTGTTGTATTCTGTTGGTTCTCAGGTCTGGCTAGCCACAGACCATTTATCTCTCAAAGATCAGCAGAGCTGAAAATTGACCAAAAAGTGGTGGATTGGCCCATATGAGGGTATCAGACATTTTGCCCAACACTGTTAAATTAAAACTTCCCCACCACATGTGCATTCACCCAGTCATGAATGTTTCTCATGTAAAACCTTATTTTGGTGCTCTTGATGGGCAACTGGTATCTAGACCTGGCCCACAACAGGTAACAGATGAAGGAGATGTAGAGTTTGGAGTCAAAAAGGTAGTTGACTCTTGTTTGAAATGAGGTAGTCTTCAGTTTTTGGTACATTGGAGGGGTTACCCTGAAGAGGATCATACTTGGGAGCCTAGTTACAGTATGCTCTTAAGAATGCCCAGGAGGCAATAGACAATTTCTACAAGCTTCACCCCAGTGAAGAAACAGAATAAGAAGTGCTGAGGAGGGTGGTGGTGATCTGAGAGGGGGAGGTCTTCCAAAGGGGCTCCTATAGCCTGGAAGAAAACACAGTCTGAGGATGTCTGAGGCTGTCTGAGACAGTCTGAACACTGAAGAAGGCCACATGCAACCTTCTTGGACTCAAGCTTGGGCTTGGGACTCGACTGTTACTTTTGTAAGTATGTACAGTGTAGTGTAAGTGCATGAGTGGCTTACTTAAGCCACATCACATGTCAAAACTCAAAACAGTAAGTAAATATCTAAGGTAAATGAACTGAAACAAAAACAAAAGTAAAAACAATAAAATAAGAGAAATATCCTACTAGGGAGTACCCTCTCCCTACACTGGTGCACCTGCTTCAGGTAACCCTTTTCTGTAAGCATTTAGGCTGAATAGTTTCTCCAAACCCACCAGGTTAAATGCCTCCAAACCAAGGTCATCCCAGGGACATCCACCTATTTCCCAGGGAAATGCATGGTTCTAGTGCCCTGGGAGAGACCATCTGTCATGGGATGTCCCACTGTCCCTGGCCTTGGATATACATTTGTATGGGACATTCCATAACTGCCTAGAGTGACTGGGGTCCCTGGATCAAAAAATTACTCTAAATTAGCACTGGCACTGTTGGTTATGAGGAAATTTTCATTATCATGATCAGGCCACATTCCCACCTAGTATACATGTGTATATAGAATGAAAATCTGGCTGACAATGTCTGTTTTCTTAACTCTGAACTTTGATACATTACTATATGTCTCACTGAACTGACATGATGACTTGCTCACTTGGGGTTAGTGGGCATAACCAAGTGAGTGATTGCCCTGTTGACAGAGTATAGGTTCCATGAAGATTTGAACACAAGGAGCCAGTTGAACCACTGCAACTGTTCCTCAATTTGTCTAGAAGTACAAAACACATTGAAAAAAGAGGGTTGAGATTCTCTCTTATTCTAAATGGCAGTCAATAAAAAATGCAAAGATATCTTATTTCTTTTGTGTAGCTTTCCAACAAACATAAAATTGATGTGAATTCAATTGGAGTAAAGCAAATGGCTATTACCATTTATCTGTGTTCGTGGATGGAGAAGGAAAAGAAAATAATGAATTATTTTTTTGCATTTTTAAATCCTAATTATGCTTGAAGAGTATGTCTACTTTCCATTTCTTTTGACAAGAAAGATTGTGCAATGCATGCACCCTTCAGAGGAGCAGATAGGAGGTTGTTGTGGGAAATCCCTTGTGCCTTCAGAGGCGCAAGTGGGAAGTCCCATTGTACCCCAGAGGCTGTTTTGGAAAATCGCATGTCTCTCCAGAGGTGCAGGGGGGATGCCCCATCACTGCCTGAGAGGCTGTTGTGGGAAATCCCTTGTCCCTTCAGAGGTGCAGGTGGGATGTCCCATCATAGCCCCAGAGGCTGTTGTGGAAAATCCATTGTCCCTTCAGAAGTGCAGGTGGGATGTCCCATCATAGCCCCAGAGGCTTTCTGGGAAGTCCCTTGTCCCTTCAGAGGTGCAGATGGGATGTCCCATCATAGCCTCAGAGGCTGTTGTGGGAAATCCCTTGTCCCATCATGGCCCCAGGGGCTGTTTTGGGAAATCCCTGGTCCCTTCAGAGGTGCAGGTGGGATGTCCCATCACTACCTCAGAGGCTGCTGTGGGAAATCCCTTGTCCCTTCAGAGATACAGGTGGGATGTCCCATCATAGCCCCACAGGCTGTCATGGACATCCTTTGTCCCCTTAGAGGTACTGGTGGCATGTCATTATATGTCTGACATTGACTAAATATATATATAGTGGGGTGGTCAAATGAACTGGAAATACATTTTCACAGAAAACATGAGATGTGATTAAACAACTTGGACCAGTTGGCTGATTATAAGTTTGCCAATGCTGCACTCTCCTAGGAACCTGCCTGCCCAAGAAGTCACTATGGGCTTTTGAAACCTGGAGGAATCATGTATATGGTATGGTGTGTGCTTTCCTCATTACCTGTATGGCATATATTTGTGCTCTTATTCTCCTTTCATTCTTATGTCATCAGTAGTCATTTTTTAATATCACAGTAGGTAGCTATCCCATAGTATTGCATGTGCTAACTCAGTAATACAAAAAGCCCACCAAGTTGGTTCACTTGGTCTTTGGTGGCTCAAACATCACTGCCACCTTCTCATTTTCTGGAATAAACTCAATTAACCAACAAGAAAATTGAACACAAATTCAAATACAATGAATGAGGGTTCTTCTTTAAGGGGATTAACTCCCTACATCCTCATTGTCATCAGCATTCAGCTGTCCCCAGTTGTGATGACCCTCCTCAAGTGCAAACCATGCCAGGGGTGTGGTAGTTGCTGATTATAATAACATGGGCAGTTTGTCAACAAATGATCTCCTCTTGAAACACTCTGAATCAAAAGGTACCAGTAGTGAAGAGTGCAGAGAATATGAACAAAAAGATATTAAGTTCAGTGATGACATGCACCCAGTCTTGAAACTTTGGCAACATTGTCTGAAACTACTTCCATCTACCAAATGGTGAACAAGTCCCAAGTCAGTCAAGCAACCATGACATCCACCACTTGACAGATGTGGTAGGGTAGTGCAATACCTCTGAAAATCAAGAGGGTAATACACAAGGTAGGAGAGATATAACATGTATGTATGACTCATTGTCATAGCAAGGTAGGGGTACAAGAGGAGCCTCTTGAACAAGAACCACTCAAGAGACAGCTGCCAAATGACAAATGACAATAGTGATCATCTCTGGGAACACATGGTGAAAAAGGAACTATACTGATAGCACTATCCAATGTCAAGTTACTGACCACTTTACCTTATACTCCTTCAAACTTGGACACATGCAGAATCAAACATAAGATGTGTCCAGAGGGAGAGTGCTAGGCAAGGAGAATGCATAACCAGAATTGAAGGTGAGCACTTCAAGGGATGGGTGCATGGTGCACACAAGTCCTCCAGTATACCTACATGCAAAGAATGCAATATCTTTCAGCTGACTGGAGTCACATGGATGTAAGATACACCATCCAGGTGGTTCTCATTTCAATGAGTAGTACACTTCAGGAAAGCAGAGTGTGACACAGTGGCAAAATGGTTCACATACAGTTTATGTAACTGCAGGGGGCAGGAAGCACAGGGTGGCTGGCATAGTAATATTGGTCTGGGGGATTGCAAACCAGCACCCATAAGTGGTTGGAGTCCTCTGCGAATAGCCCTTTGACTGGGTTGTTCCATCCCATCTATCCATGTGGATCCTTCAGGGTGTGCCCTCCCAGAGGTGCCTCCTGCCCTGTAAGTAGGTAGTACAAGATGTGAGCAGCAAAGAAGTAAAGGGGTCCCTAGGGGGATCCTAATTGACTCCTAAAGCTCTAGTGAGCTAGGGGAATAACCAGACTAGAGTCCAGTGTGAGCAACCATAGATTAAGTAGAGATATGAGGGTACACAGTACCTAGAGTCCAGTGTGAGCAACCAAAGGTCTCAACACTGGACTCAGCTACACTAAGTGCGCTTCAAAGTAAACAACAGTAAACAAAGAGTGGCTGATGCACCACAACACTAGGAATTGGCCTAGAAGGCTGGGAAAAGAAGTAGTAAGTAGCAAATAAAAAGAGGAATCAAATGGTAGTAAGTAAGAGACCATGTAAAAGAGAGAAAGCGAAGATAAGAGGTGAAGATCACCACAAGGAACACTCCCCCCTGATTGCACACCTCTGCCAGCTCAGCTCCCCCCTACTGGTGCAAGTCCCATCATCTTGCAGAACTGCTGCACCTTGACTCGAGCCAGAGGCTTGGTGAGCAGATCAGCAGGCATCTGGTCAGTGGGCACAAACTGGGGTGAAATCACCTCCCTATCCACCATATCTTGTAGCCAGAACCACCGCAAATCCAGTTGCTTCATCCTCCCATGATGCTCAGGGTGTTTGGCCACTTGGATCGCAGATTGGTTGTCGATGCGCAGTACAGAGGGCTGGGAGACAGCAAAGCCCATCTCCTGAAGCAGTTTTCACAGCCAGACCACCTCCTTGCCAGCCACCACAGCAGCAATGTACTCTGCCTCAGTTGAGGACAATGCAACGATGCCCTGCAGCTTGGAGCTCCAAGAAATCACGACAGTACCCATTTTGATGAGATAGGTGCCAGTAGAACGACCAGTATCCTGTTCCTTGTGGTGATCTTCACCTCTTTTCTCGACTAATTTCCTTTTAAATGGGCTCTTACTTACTACCATTCGATTCCCCATCTCATTTTCTACTTGCTACTTCTTTTCCCAGCTTTCTAGGCTTATTTCTACAGTTGTGGCGCATCAGCCACTCTTTGTTTACCTTTGTTTACCTAGAAGCGAACTTAGTGTAGCTGAGTCCAGTGCTGAGATCCCTTAGTCACTCACACTGGACTCTAGGTACTGTGTACCCTTTATACCTCACTCAAATCCATAGTCACTCACACTGGACTCTAGTCTGGTATATTCCCTAGCTCCCTAGAGCTTTAGGAGTCGATTAGGTTCCCCTAGGAACCCCTTTTACCCCTCTGCTACTAACATATCCTTACAACCACCATGATCTGCATCAGAATAGGTCGAGAATAGCTCAGATGTCGAGGCATCAGGAGAATAGGTAAGGGAGAGGCTCACAGTGCCCTTCAGATAGCGCAGGAGGTGTTTCACTGCAGCCCAGTGAGCTAGGCCTGGGTTGGAGTTGAATCGAGCGAGTACACCGACAGTGTGTTAGTAGCAGAGGGGTAAAAGGGGTTCCTAGGGGAACCTAATTGACTCCTATAGCTCTAGGGAGCTAGGGAATATACCAGACTAGAGTCCAGTGTGAGTGACTATGGATTTGAGTGAGGTATAAGGGTACACAGTACCTAGAGTCCAGTGTGAGTGACTAAGGGATCTCAGCACTGGACTCAGCTACACTAAGTTCGCTTCTAGGTAAACAAAGGTAAACAAAGAGTGGCTGATGCGCCACAACTGTAGAAATAAGCCTACAAAGCTGGGAAAAGAAGTAGCAAGTAGCAAATGAGATGGGGAATCGAATGGTAGTAAGTAAGAGCCCATTTAAAAGGAAATTAGTCGAGAAAAGAGGTGAAGATCACCACAAGGAACACAGTGTATGCGATATCTGGCCTGGTGGTGGTGGCAAGGTACATCAGTGCACCAACAGCTCCCTGATAATCAAAGGAACGCATCTGGGAAGCTTCCTCTCGCGTCTGAGGACAGTGATCATGAGTAAGGCGCAATCCTGGGTCCATGGGAGTCGAAACTGGCTTGCAATCAGCCATTCCAAAGCGATCAAGGATGTCGAGACAGTACTGCTGCTGGGAAAGGGTGATGGATCGACGAGGGCGGTCTCGATTGATTTTAATGCCTAGGAGTTGAGTAGTAGGTCCTAAATCACGCAATTTGAAGTGTTTGTGCAGGGCAGAGATCATCTCCTCGATGGCAGAGAGAGATTTCGATGCAAAGGTCATGTCGTCGACAAAGACTGGTAGTATGATGCGCACATCACCTTTGCACAAGATATAGATGGCTGCATCGGAGTAGGTCTGCTGGAAACCAAGGGACTCGAGTACAGAGCGCATTTTGCGATTCCAGCGATTACCACCTTGCTTGGTGCCATACAGCGCCTTCTGGAGCAGACAGACATATTTTCTGGAGTCCTTCTGGGCAAAACCCTCAGGCTGCTCCATATAAACGTCACAGTCCATCTCCCCATTGAGATAGGCATTGGAGACATTGACAGAGCGAAGGTGGAGGTCGTGGAGAGCTGCTAGAGCCAGGACAACTCGAATGGTGGGCATACGAATGGTGGGAGCGAAGATCTCCAGGAAATCGAAGCCAGGTCGCTGGTTATAGCCCTTGGCCACCAATCGAGCCTTATACCAGTCGATGGAGCCATTTGCATTGCGCTTCAGCTTAAACACCCATTTAGAACCAATCACCTTGCGATCCACAGGCCTTTCGACCAAAGACCAGGTCCCATTACTCTCATGGGCAGCTAACTCGTCCAAGGCAGCTTGATGCCACTGTTGGGCATCAGGGCGACGAGTGGACTCAGCATAGGTCCTAGGTTCTGCAGTAGAGGTCGATAAGGCGAGATCTGCATCCTCTTCTTCATCATCTACTTCATCTTCCAATTGCTGGGGGCTAAGCTGCCACCAACTGCGAGGAGGTCGCCGATTTCGAGCAGGGAGCCGAGTACCGATGCCTACTGGGGTTACAGGGCGAGGTGGAGGTGGAGGAGAAGCTGGAGGAGTGTGGAAGTCGTCTGCAGCAGGTGCAGGGGCATGAGTGGAGTCAGAGGAAGTGAGCTGGGGCGCACCAGATGTCATGGGAGGTCGCTTGGAGGCCAGAAAATGGCGCTCATCGAAATCAGCTCGCTCAGAGATGATGGTGCGCTTGGTGAGGGGATTGTAGAACTTCCAGCCCTTGTAGCCATCAGGATAACCTATAAAGACGCATTTCTGCATATGAGAACCAAGTGCAGGGCGCTGATCCTTCTGTAGGTAAACATAGGCAGTGCATCCCCACACCCTGAGGTGGGAAACATCGGGTTTTCGCCCATGCCATAGCTCATAAGGGGTAGCACCGTCCACAGCATCAGTAGGGCATCTGTTCCACACATGGACAAGAGCAGCGAGGGCCTCACCCCAGAAAGACTTTGCAAGGCCAGACTCGTCCAACATGGCAGTGATCCGCTCTGCCAGGAGCCTATTTGCGCGTTCTGCAACTCCATTTTGCTGAGGACGAGCTCTAACAGTGTGTTGGCGCTCTATGCCAGCCTGGGTAGTGAAATCGAGCATCGCATTGCTCATATACTCCCCTCCCTTGTCATCTCGAAGAGTTTTGATGCATCGCTCTGTCTGATTCTCTGCAAAGGCTTTGAATCGCTTGAAGGCATCGAAGACATCAGATTTGGCTCACAGGGGAATCACAAATCAATATCTGGAGTAATCATTGATGAAAGTGACCCAGTAGCCAAAGCCAGAGAAGGTCCTGTAGGGCACATAGTGCAGATCAGTGTGCACAAGCCCTAGAGGACGAGGGGCATGCCATTCAGAACTAGGAAAGGGATTGGCATGCATCTTTCCAGCCAAGCATGGTTCACAGATGGGATCAGGGCGAGTCTTGACATCTAGCTTCAGTCCAGTCACCAGGTTGCGCTGTATGAGGGCCTGAACTCCCTCCACATGGTGGTGTGCCAGTCGACGATGCCACAGGTTCAAATCGAGAGGTAGGGTAGTTGCAGGCGAGGCTGAGTGACTGAAAGGAATGGTAGTGCCATCCAGGAGCGCAGTGTTGCTGTCTGAGATGCTGGCAACGAATAAGGGAGCCCCAGGAGGGCAAGAGAAGGCCATGCGCACAGAATCAATGTCTACTACGAAGCCAGAGTGGCGAGTTAAATACAGGACTGAGAGGAGATTGGATTTAAGGTCTGGGACATGCAGGATGCATCTAAACTCAACTGCTCTCACTCCCTTGCCCTCTATCACTGGATGAAAGACCACAGAACTGATCCCAGCTGAGTAGACGATGGTATTGTCAGCTAGGCGGATTGGGACGCGTTTTGGGGTATAATTTCGCAGCCAGTGGCGGTGTGGGGTCATATGAGAAGTGGCCCCAGTGTCTGCAGTCCAGTGATCATCAGCATCGAGTTTGGAGGGGCAAGGGGAGGCAGAGAGGCGAAGACTTGCATTTCCAGCTCCTTCAGGGTGGTCATCGAGCGCAGAGCTGTGCGCAATGGCAGCCTTGGCAGTCGCTGAGGCAGGATCTGAGTTGTTAGGGGTGGCAGGTGAGGTTGTGGAACTAGAGGGCAATTCCTGAGCTTGGTTCGCCTTCCTACCTTTCCCTTTGCGCTTAGAGGCCTTGTGGGCATCCTTGGCTTGCTGTCTGGCGAAGCACATGTGTTCACAGTGCCCAGGTCTCTCGCAGAAGGAGCAGGGGTCGCTTTGGGCACATCCACAGGTCCTAGCACCGCTGGCAGCGAGTGCAGAGTCCCCAGACGTGCCAGCCACTTCAGCGCAAGGTTTCCTGTTGATATCTTCGGCCATAAATGCAGACTTGATAGTAGACTTGTCCAAGGATGAGAGTAGGAGCAGGGAAGAGGTAAAACGCGAGTATTCCGAGGGTAGAGCACGAACCATGGCCATACAGATGAGTTCATCGTCCAAGCGCAACTCTTGGATCTTGAGCATGGCTTGCTCGATCCTAGCTGTCAGGGAGGTCAGGGACTCGTCCTCTCGCTTTCTGATGCTGAAGAACTCGTCATAGGCAGCAAACCGAGCACCAGGGCGATGTTGGACATAGAGGGTGGCCAGGGCATTCCAGGCAGCAACAGGATCGTCTTGGACAGTCCTAATGTGCACTCTCTGGTCAGCTTCCAAAGCTAGCATGATTTCACCTGCAGCCTTGTCTGCCTTCGCATCCCACTTGTCTTGGTCGTCTCCAGGAGTGTTGGGGCGAGCCTCAGTGCCAGCAACAAGCCTCCAGAGGCCTTTGGAACGAAGGAAGGCCTTCATCTCTTCGCTCCAGGTCGAGTAGTTGGTCCCATTGAGGGGTTTGATGTGAGGGGTTTGTTCAGAGGACATGGTCGATGTGTGGGAAACAAAGATCGATGATGGCGAGCGAAGATAGCGATAGATGATTTCGAGGGTGGTATATATGAACAGAGGAGATCAAGAGGAGTCGAATGATATAGGATTTAGGGCAGATTGATAGGCCAGAAGTCGAGAGAGGGACACCTTGGTCCGTGCGCAAATATGTGTTGATGGCGACCGATCGCGTCGGTGACAAATTTTCTAAAGGGTATCGGGCGAAAGGTCTCGATGCGGCGAACTCGGCAAAAGTCGAATCGCGAAGATCGGAGCAGTGGATAATGAGATATGAAGGGTTCGAGTATGAGTATGTGCCCACTGATAGCCCCCTTTAACTTTCCAGTGTTATATCTCGCTTTCTACCCAACAGATCGAGCTGAAACTTGGTGTGGCACGAGCTCTGAACCTTGTGAGTCGACGCGAGGTGTTTTGACAGTCGAAGGACTGATGGGAGAGGCTGGAGAAGCCGATGTTGGGGATTAGGGGTGGAAAAGCGACAGGTGCTGTTGGTCGCGATGTGGATGGATTCCGAATTTGAAAATAGGGCGCCTAGGGTTATCAGGGCCATAGAAATCGATGGTGACAGTTTGGAGTCGATTGGAGTAGTGGGTGTTGCGATATGGGGCTTAGAGCGCGGGGCTCATAACCTGTGAGCAGCAAAGAAGTAAAGGGGTCCCTAGGGGGATCCTAATTGACTCCTAAAGCTCTAGTGAGCTAGGGGAATAACCAGACTAGAGTCCAGTGTGAGCAACCATAGATTAAATAGAGATATGAGGGTACACAGTACCTAGAGTCCAGTGTGAGCAACCAAAGGTCTCAACACTGGACTCAGCTACACTAAGTGCGCTTCAAAGTAAACAACAGTAAACAAAGAGTGGCTGATGTGCCACAACACTAGGAATTGGCCTAGAAGGCTGGGAAAAGAAGTAGCAAGTAGCAAACAAGAAGGGGAATCAAATGGTAGTAAGTAAGTGACCATGTGAAAGAGAGAAAGCGAAGATAAGAGGTGAAGATCACCACTAGGAACAGATCCCACTATGGAGAGATGAATCTGTTACTCACCATTTTAGTAGCATGCCTAGCTAGTGTGTGATATGAAAGAGAGGTGAGAAGAAGAGAATGTATAATGGCCTGGAATGAGAGGCAGAGGAATCAATTGACTTTGCTGTGCTGAACCTTTGAGGAGTGTTAATGTTGTTGAAATGGAATCTCCAGGCATGAAAGATGAGGGGAGATCTTCTTGGTCATCCACAGTCTACCACTGGATCCATACCAATGGCACCTTCAAGGGTTGCCAAGCATCAAGGGCACCAAACCCCTGACACATGGGAAGAACATAAAATGTTCTTTTACAACACAGAGTCTGAGACAGTGGGATAGTATCATAGGTCAAATAGTGTCACCAGTGTTCATTTGTGATGTACAGTAGTCACACATGTTCACTTGGTCTTTGCAGACCATTCAGTCACTTGTAGTCCTGAAACTGGGACACCTGACATGTACATTTCAGCCTAAAAGTGGGACTAGCCAATGTCAGCCAACTGACCCTGAATTAGAGTTGGCTGGTTGGACCAAGAAATGGGTTCAGCCAACTCAGAGAGGGGATGCCCCCCTGAGAGTGGGGGTCAGCCAACATGGCTGGGGGATGCCACACCCCCTGAGAGTGGGGGTTGGCCAATGTGGCTGGAGGATGCCACACCCCCTGAGAGTGGGGTTGGTCAACATGGCATGGGATATGCCACCCCCCTGAAAGTGGGGTCTACATCCCTGAAATGGGTTTGGCAGATATGGCTTAGGGATACCTCACCCACCTCACTATATATGGTACTTCTTCCCTTCAGTTCCCATGGAATGGGGGTTGGAATGTGCTCAATTAGAGGTTCCATCAACCTCACAGTATTAATGCATGCACTATGGTGGATCACTGGTTGAACAAGTGTGGTGGACTCACATGGCTTGGGCATCCCCCATCCTCCTGAAAGTAGGGTCAGCTGGCATGGCTGGGGGATGCTCCACCCTCCTGAAAGTGGGATTGGCTGATGTGGCTGGGGCATGCCACACCCCCTGAAAGTGGGATGTCCCATCTGCCCATAACTGGGATTGGCCGACATGGCTGGGGGTTGCCCCATCCCCTTGAAAGTGGGGTAGGCATCAATTGCTGTGGGCAACCAGTTGACTCTCATTCTTCTCCTTGCTTCCTTGAAGAGGTACTTATCTTCCAATTGGGTGAGCCTTTGAAATTCAGAGATCTATGATTTAAACTACACTTGATCATAATATATCTATCCACCCATTCGCATGGCTCTCTTGGTTTGATTCCAAGTTCTCACCCCCTTCCTCCCATTTCCCCCCAGCTGCTTCTTCCCTTTTCCCACCACCTCCTTCTTCCCCTTTTCCTCATCCTTCTTTGCCATCTTCTGTCCCCTGTTCACAATCCCACTCCCTGCCCTTTTCCTTTTTCATGGAGGAGCTTCCTCCTCTTCCTTCTCCTCATCCCCTTCATCACTCCCACCCAACCCTTCACCTCCATTCCCCCCTTGGGGTTCCTTGGTCCCTGTGGAACATTGCTCCAACCTTGAAACTACAACCCCCAACACATCCATCACATCATCCCCCCACTGCACACTGAGTTTGGAGTTCACCAAAAAGTGGAGGTTACTGACCACAGGATCATCTTCCTCCACTTCCTGGGCATGACTACACTCCCTCAACTGAAGCCCAAGTCCCAGAACCACCTCCAAACCCCTTGAGGAGGAACTGAACCTTGCACTTTGCAACTCTGCAATTGCCTTCTAGAAAGCCCCCAAATCTAAGTGAATTTCCTCTGGCAAATACTTGGCACTCCAGGTCCAAGTTGCCCAGTGAGGAAAGTCCTCCTCTGTCCACTTTGCACTCTCCTGTGAAATCTTTTTGTTAGCTAGTGCTCTTGGAGGGTCACAGACTTGCCTCTTCTGGCAGGGCATCCACCAGGTCCAAGAGTACTTGGTACCTGGGCATGATAGAAAGAGATTTCAAATACTGGATTTGGTCCCTGCTGGCATGCCAAGCGGGACTGGACTCTTCAGGGGTCTGCTCCCCTACATCTGTAGTGGCCTCTCCTGGGACCTCACCCATGTCCATAGTCTGCCCAGAGGTCCCCACAACTGAGGGCCTTGTGACTGAGGGCCCTGGTACCCCTGCTCCACCCACTTCTGCTTCACTGTCATCCTCCACAGTCACCCACACTCTCTTCTTACTGCTCCCCACCACTTTCCTGTCAAACTGCCTGGATGAAGGTGCATCCTCCTTTTTGCAATCAGTGAATGACACAATCACCTTCTCCTCTGCCTCTAGGGATTGCCAATGATCCCAAAGCAACCCAAGGTCAGCCTTTGTCTATTTGGAAGGATCCTTCATGGTAAATCCCTCTGGAATGGACTCAGAGTCTAGATACTCTGTGGGGGACTCTATCAGCAACCCCCAGGGAACCTTGGCCTTGGGCTTCTTCATGAACTTGGCTATGTCCCAAAATTACATCAGATATCCAGCCACATACAGGAAAATGAAGACACACCATAAGCAGCTTGGAGGACTGCTCTTGCCAAATTCTGCTGCACCTTCAACTTCTGCCCTCCCCAAGTGGGCAGTTCTGGATTTCCATCCTCGTCCAAGGATATCTCCACCTCCTGCTTCTCAGCTGAATCTTCCTCCACTAAGCAGTCATCAATAGGCATACCCATGTTGATTGACAGTACACCACACTTACCAGGGGCTGTCAAAAGATAATCTGTCAAAATAGTCTCCCCATTCAATATCCAATCCTTGCTTGCCTCAGATGAGGCTGTGAATGGTTTCTTCCCATCCACTGGTGCTGTCTCAAACCTGGTGGTCTTCTTCAGCCTTGGATCCAACAACATAAATGCAACTTACACTGCCATCTTGACCTGACCTTCCCCTGCCTCATGGGATATGAACATGAGGACATGGGCACCCATGGTTCTGTGCAGGGTTTGGATCAAATCTCTAGCCATGGCAGGGAGATTTTTTCTCCTGTATCTGTTGATTTGCCAACTCAGTAGAAGGTCTTAGAGAGAAGAGTGCACTTATGAGTCATGGGTCTGTTTGGGTGCACCCAACTTGTTCCACTTCTCTGCTGCCCTCACAGCTTCTGCTTTCCTGTCATCAGAAAGGGGCTCCCACCACTGTTGGACAATCCTGGTCCTCTGCCCTATAGTCTTCTGGTCTTTTGTGTCCCTCCTTTCCCTATCATAGCTGTCCATTTCCTCCTTGAAGATCTGTTGAGCTGAAGTGAAGGCTGTAAAGCCCTTGTTGTAGGCCCCAGCCTTGGTGGGTCTGGCCTGCTCCTCCCTGGCATCCTCACCCTCACCAGTATCTTCCTGCCTCTTTCCTGTGGCAGCCAGGATGTACTGCATGACTGCTATCTCCTCCTCCTGGTCTTGGGGATCTAGCTGGTGCAAGTACTCCATCCTAATGGCCTAGACAAACTTCAGACATATCCAAACTGAGGAAAAGAGGTCTCACCACTCTCAAATTACAGGGCAAATCCACAGATTCCAACAATTCATGTTGAAGGATCTTTGCCTTCACCTCAGCCAGGATCTCATTCCTGAGCTCTGAGTTCCCCCTTGCTTCTTTGTACTTTCCTGCATGGCAGGACAGGATTCCAGAGTAGACTTGCTTCCAGTCAGAGACATTGGATGTCAGCAGCAGAGGGGTAAAAGGGGTTCCTAGGGGAACCTAATCGACTCCTAAAGCTCTAGGGAGCTAGGGAATATACCAGACTAGAGTCCAGTGTGAGTGACTATGGATTTGAGTGAGGTATAAGGGTACACAGTACCTAGAGTCCAGTGTGAGTGACTAAGGGATCTCAGCACTGGACTCAGCTACACTAAGTTCGCTTCTAGGTAAACAAAGGTAAACAAAGAGTGGCTGATGCGCCACAACTGTAGAAATAAGCCTACAAAGCTGGGAACAGAAGTAGCAAGTAGAAAATGAGATGGGGAATCGAATGGTAGTAAGTAAGAGCCCATTTAAAAGGAAATTAGTCGAGAAAAGAGGTGAAGATCACCACAAGGAACAGAAAGTGTATAAAGAACTTCTCCCAGAGGTTTTTTGCAGGACTTTGGACCTTCGCCAATGCATGCTCAACAGGATGGATAAGAAACACAGGAAATGCTCTGGATGTGCAATTTTCACTTGCAAACTCTGACTGACATTGGCTAAGGGGCTTGGCTAGGTACACTAAGTCTGTAAAAATCTTCCTAAGAGATCTTTTTGTTTGGTGAAAGCTAGCCTGGCCACACCAAATCTGTTACGGACAGCATCCTTCATGTAGTGAGCAAGTGCTATCCTTTCCCCTGTCTCCCACTTTGGGACAGAGTGGGTGAGAAGTTTGCCAGCAAGGTAAATCATAGTGCCTGGCTGATAATGGAATATGGTGCCTAATTCAGATATATGAAATCGGGCATCATGAGTTCCCAGGCTCACTACTGAGTCCAGCAGAGATGGTGCAGAGACTTGGTCCAGGTGGGGAGGATGTTGGAATATAAACTGCCCCCTGAGTAGTACATACCTTAGGTGCGAAGGTTTGTTGCTTACATAAGCAAAAAAGCGGACATACAGTAGAGTAAATTTTCTCCCAGCCTCCTCAGTAGCTTGTGGTTACTGAGGAAGTAATTATCTGACAGAGGACTCTCTTGATTGATTATGACATCTATGCCAAGATAGATGGAGGGCCACCTAATGGGGGAAGGGGGTTGGGTGACAACCCAGTCCTCCCTGACAGAGATAGCATCCTTGCCAACTTGGGCAAGATCAGGCAGGACAATTTCAGCAATGGTGTTCCAGAACTCCTCTGCATAAGAAATATCCTGGAGCCATTGCCTTACTGGGGCCTTTTTGAGGGAGGAACTTTCATAGACCTTGTCCTCCAATCTCTGAGGGTCAATTAGCCTCCCAAAATGCTGAGAACATGGGGGATTACCATATGAGCCTGCTGGAATGTTGCTGGAGAATTCATAAGGTGGCCATAACCAAACATCTCATTGCCATCCCCCTCTGGTACATGTCTATGGCCAAACCACCTTTTGGACTGACCACCAGTCTTGGAGCATTTTACCAGGCTATCTTTCAAAGGGAGATGGATTTTATTGAGATGTTCCTACTGATGAATCAATACAAGATGGATGGAGGGGGAAGAGACAGGATTACCACTCTTGCAGGAGACATGATGCCTGGGAGATACCAAACCACCACCCTGCCATGGACATCCAAAATGGTGGCTGGGTCAGAAATGTGCCCCCACTGAGGATATGGAAAATATTTTGTCTTGTCTTCAACATTTGTCTTGGGTTCAGCAAACCTGTCAATGTCCCATTCTGTGACATCTTCCCCCAGACTTCAGGTCCTGGAGTTCTACTTCCCATCAGTGAGGAAACTCACAAGGGTTGAGGATTGCAAAGGCAATGACAAGGGCAGATAACTGGAGTTCCATGGAGGAAAAGGATGCTGGGGCAAGGACTTCCTCTTCCAAGCACCTCTGGAGGTTGGTCAACTGGGACCTAACTCTGAGTCTATCATAGGGTGGTAAGCTGTGTGTCCCAATACCATGGAAATAGTTAACATTACCTTGGCTTCTGGAGGTCTGATCTTTGTATTACAGAAGATGGGGTGAGTTGGGAGCCCCAAAGCACAGATGTTAGGGCAATATCCACCAAGGCAGACAGGGCTGGATCTGCAGCTGGGGATTGACTCTTGGGTGATGTTGGCATGATGTAGTTGGGGATTGGCAGACTCTGGCACTCTGTTGACTCAGGGCAGTGATAAAATTTTAAGCCATGAAACTTGGCACTTAATAATCACACAAGATATTTAAGGTTAGAGTTAGAACCCCTCACTGACAAAAAACAATGGACAAACACAGCACAGAGATTACATTTCAAAGGGAAATTGACAAGTACATAAGTTCAGTCTTACTAATAATAACAAGTGTTATGTAACAAAACAAAGTCCTGAAGGATGAGCCATCATTATGAACTAGGGTGGGCCCCCCCTAGAAGCATAACAGGTACTCAAGAAAGCAAAGAACTCAAAATTCAATGAAGACATAAAAAACCCTTATCAACAAAGCACATTCCCCTTAACTTGTCTAATTAGTAACTACATAGAAATTCACCAAACACTTACTGAGCATTTTCTAAACTGAAGTCCAAGTCAGAATCAAAGGTAAGTGTGAGCAGCAAAGAAGTAAAGGGGTCCCTAGGGGGATCCTAATTGACTCCTAAAGCTCTAATGAGCTAGGGGAATAACCAGACTAGAGTCCAGTGTGAGCAACCAAAGGTGTCACCACTGGACTCAGCTACACTAAGTGCGCTTCAAAGTAAACAACAGTAAACAAGGAGTGGCTGATGTGCCACAACACTAGGAATTGGCCTAGAAGGCTGGGAAAAGAAGTAGCAAGTAGCAAATAAGAAGGGGAATCAAATGGTAGTAAGTAAGTGACCATGTGAAAGAGAGAAAGCGAAGATAAGAGGTGAAGATCACCACAAGGAACACATTCTTCATTCACTGAGCAAATATTCATACTCCTGGAAATTCCAAATTAGTCTCCCAGATCATAGATCTTGGGGTTCATCCATAGTTTAACATAAATGCAGTAAATCCAGTTGTTTCTGATTGGGCTGAATTCATAGCAAACTCAATTGCAGGTAGTTTACTAGCCCAATCTTTCTGGTTCGGAGAGATACATGAGCGCAGCATCTGTGTGATAGTATGGTTTGCTCGCTCAATAATTCCATCTGTCTGTGGGTGGAAACTGGATGACATTCGGAGTGCAGTTCCAGTCAACTCATTAAGTTTATTCCAGAATGTGCTTGTAAATAGTGAATCTCAGTCACTGATAATATTCTGTGGCATGCCATGGTGCTTGTATACTCTGTCAAACATTACTTCAGCAATGTCTTTTGCATGGTAGGTTTGTTTCATTGGTACCAGGTGTACCATTACAGTTAGGTAATCAATAATAACTAGTATCATGTCAAAGACACTGTTAAGTGTCTGTGATTCTGGTAGGGGGCCAACAAAGTCTATCCCAATGGTTTCCCAAGGGTAAGAGGGGATGTCTAAGGTTTCTAGAAGTCCATAGCTGGGGTGATTACTTGGTTTTGAGGTTTGGCAGATAGTACATGATTTACAGAAGCTATCAACCTTGGAATTAATTCCCTTCCACCAGACATTGTCTCGCAGGTAACTCGTAGTTTTACTGGGTCTGAGATGTGCTAGTATGGAGTGAGCATGTGAGATCAAGATATTGCATAGGCAGTGGGTGCCTGATTTGATGTCTGGTATATAAAGCACTCTTTGTCCTTTGTCTTTTAGATATATTAAACCATTGTCAACTTCGAAGTTTTTGTAGTTCTTGGGTTGTCTAACAATGTCTGAGAAGAATGTATCCTGGTCATACTGATTGCATACATCCTCATAAATATTTATTCCTTGCTCTGCCATTGTAACTAGGTCAGGTAGTGACATCGGTTCTGGATGGTTGCATGGTGACTCTGAGTCATTGGCATGGTTTTGGGAGCTGTCAGACTTGAGTTTGTTACCCTCCGGCGACATGTCGAGCTCCAGTGTCCTGTCACTGTTGTCAGGGGCTGCTTGTTCCTTTGCTGTGTCTGATTGCCCTAGGCTCTCACCCTCCAGTGGTTGTGTTGGCCCTTTGGGCAACTTAAGGATCACTCATTTAGCATTTGGGAAAGCATCTCGTTCTTTGGATGGTTTTCTCAGTGCACCAAGAAAGATAGGTGAACCCATATACAAGGGAGTAGTTACCAAATTTAGCATTAATTTGGATGGGGCATGTTCCTCCTTGGCACTGACAAATTCACTTATTGCTCTTATGGTACCCTTAGGTTCATTGGAATAGATTCAACTTAGTGCATCAGCAATGACATTTATTTTTCCAGGGATGTGAATAATCTTGAAGTCAAAGTCAGCTAGTGTTTCAAGCCAGTGAGCTTGACAAGGGGATAATCTGTGCTGTGTTTGAATCCACTCAAGGCCTTTGTGGTCTGTAAAGATGCAGAATTTTGTTCCTTGCAGTAAGTGCTGGAAGCGGTTCAGGGACTCTACTATAGCCAGAAGCTCCTGTTCATGTACAGGGTAGTTTTGTTGTGTGGGATTAAATTTGCCTGACCAAAATGCAATTATATTTCCATTTTCAAGAGTCTTGCCTTGCCAAATTACACCACTTCCTCCTGATAGACATGCATCACAGGAGAGGTTTATGGGGGGGGGTGACCTGGTGAGTAGTCAATTGCCTTATGCCTTGTTTCTCAGTGCTGGTGAACTAATTCTTTTACTAGGTCAAATGCCCATTGTTCAGTGAAGGACCATCGCCATGGAGTATTTGGTGCTGCAAGCTTATGTAAGTGGCCAAGTGGGATTCTAACACCCTCACAGCCTGGCACAAGGTATCCCACAGTGCTGATGAATCCTGTGAGTAAGTCTTTGTTGGTTGGTGTTTTCCAGCTAACAATTTTGTCAACCTTATCTGGGTCCATACGAATTCCATCCTGGTCTATAACTTGTCCCAGTATTTGTAGTTCATCCATAAAGAATTGTAGTTTATGTTCGCTTAAATAGAACTTATGTTTCTGTAGTGTTTCAATCACAATTTTTACATGCTTAACATGATCTTCTGGAGTGTCTGAATAAATCACTATGTCATCGAGATATACATCCATGAAGACTCCAATGTGTGGGGCAAAGATGTGGTTCATTAAGGACTGGTATGTAGCACCAGCATTGCAATCACCTATTTGCATGACATGATTTATCATTGTCCCATCAGGTGTTGTAAATAACATCTTTGGAACGTCTTCAGGTCTGATGCAAATTTGTTCATATGTGTCTTTCCCATCAAGCAAGGACCTGTAGGGGTGTGAGACAACATTTCGGAGAATAGCCTCCATATCTGGTAGTGGTGAAGCCAATTTCCGAGTGTTAGCGTTTTGCTCTCAAGTATCAATTACAGTGCATAGATGTAGGGTACCATCCTTAGTAGCTTTCTTTAGCATTAACATAGGAATCGCATTGGTGCCACTACCAAATTCCCAACTATTGGAATATAAACTGCCCCCTGAGTAGTCATTCTTTAGGTGCGAAGATTAGTTGCTTACATAAGCAGAAAAGTGGACTACAGTAGAGTAAATTTTCCTCTAGTCTCCTCAGTAGCTTGGTGTTACTGAGGAGTAAGTCACTCTTTTATATTTAGCTTTACATTTACTGATGACCTGTAGAGTAACTATCTGACAGGTATATACCAATATAGTAGCTTGGTGTTACTGAGGAAGTAACTATCTGACACCAACACCCTGTTCAAATGTAGTCATCATGCTTAGCATGCCAGAGAGGTTTGAGTGGCTCTGGGCAATGAGAGGGTCTCCACAAGTATACTTTATTTTTGTCAATAAGAGGAATAACATGGTTAATATCACAGAGAGGGGGGAGTGGGGTGTTGATCACTTCTTTGCAGATGTCCCTCACATAAGCTTGCAACTCCTCTCGGAGTTTCTCCCTCTCATCTCCTATAATTTCAGCTGCATGGGACTCCAATGCGATCATTTGTACTCCTCGAATAGGCAGTGATGCATCACTTTGCACCGTCACCTGTGCTGGGTTGAATCCAAGCAGTATCTGATGCTGGAATAAGAAAGGCATTCCTAAAATGAGATCATATGAGTCAATGTTAGCTATGTCCAGGGTCTGTTTCTCATGGATATTCTGATAGGAAATCCATGGAGTCATGGTGGCTTTTACCTTGCTCTGGGATCCCGAGACTGCAGGTTGGAGATTCAGTGGCCTGTCAAGGACATCCAAGGTCAGCTGTAGCTGATCAACCAGTGTTGTAGAAATGAAGTTGGATGATGATCCAGAGTTGAGCAGCACTCGGCATGGCTTGTTGTTAATATGCACCACAACCACAGTTGGTTTTGGGAGTAGCCATGTGACTCCTTTGATTTGAGCAGCATTCCGTTCAATGGCATTAGTTCTGGCAGGGTAGTTTCCATCAGAATTTTCTTGATATCATAGCTGCGCAAGTCAGTGATATCTCTCTCAGGCATTCTGGGATAGTGGGGGTAGGGCTGTGCCAGCATGGCTCTTGTCTGTCAAAGACTAATTCATTGTAGCATTTTGTTTTCTGTAAATGCAACAGCACACGATATCAAATTCTGGGTCTATGAGATTTCCATAATACATGATATGATTGTCAAGGGTATAAATGATCAGAGAGCAAGTATGTATCTGGATTGCCATAGTCCTCTATCATGAAGCATCTGGGCTGGAATGGGGAGTTCCCTGGGTCAATTTCTTGGTCAAGGGTTAGTGGCACAGCATCATATAAAGTGGATAGTGCTCATGCCTTAGCAAGATCCCTTTTTGCTTGTCAAAGTTCAGTTGTCTCTGAACAGGTAGTGCCAATAGCAAAAAGTCCCAACTTGGAACCTTCTTCGATAGCGGCCAACCTGACTTCTGCTGGGGATAGGTCAATATTGTTTAGACGTACATGGGGTCCCTTCCATTTTCCCTGGGTCTGCCACCACTTTGGGCAATTCTGTTCAATATGATCAGTTCCCTCACAATTGAAGCATTTCCCTTCGGCATGAAGGTGTCACTTGTGTTCTTTGTCACCTGAGGCTGTCTGCTGAGAGTTTAAATGCTTCGGAGGATTGCGACTACTCACAGGATGCCCATTATTAGGAATGTTACTGGGTACATTTGTTTTAACAGCTGCAGCACTCAGCTGATCCATACTTTGCCTTCGAGACATGTAATTTTGGTCACATGACTGCTGAGGCCTACAACTGCAATCCTCATCTATAACACGTTTCACTTTTTCGTACCTTACACACTCTGACTCGAGTGTTATGATCAAGATGGTGGTGGCATCATAACTGTTTCTGGTGAGTTCTGCATGTAAATATGGTTGGCACCTTCTCCAGAATGCTAGAACAACATCCTTGTCACTCATATCTCCAACAGTGTCAGCGATTTCTTGAAGTTTCTAGGATGGAATGTCCATCTTGGCAGCACACATCAAATTTACCATGCTGCTGCAGTTGGAAGTCTGCAGGAAATACATAGTTGAAGAGCTCCTCAAAAAATGTCAAGAGGTTATACTTGTAAAGGACATTTCACTCATAGAATCGGTAAGCACGTCCATCAAGGTACTTTCCCATGACTTTGATACTCTTCTTTCAGTCTAGGTGGGCTCATTTTACCCAGTCGTGTAATTCATGACACCATTTCTTAAACAAGCCAACTTTTATTTCACCATGGTAAGTGAACAGTGGGTCTTCCTTCAAGAATGACTGCTGATATTTCAATTTATTTAACTTAGCATGGTAGTGCCATTTCTTCTCGCATTTGCGGGCCTTAGTATTGTCAGAGTCATTGGTAAGTATGGACGAGGGCTCTTCATCTAGAAAATCTGATCTGAACGAAGAATCATCTTCAGATGACGATGACAATTCATCATCAGAAGAGTCTGATGAGTGGCTTGGTACAGTGGGTCGTTGATTAGGTCTATGACATCCCTGTTTCGTGTCATCCGAGTGTGAAGAGCTGCTGTTATTGCTGGGGTCCCCATGCATCGCATGAAGCATGGTGCTTTCATGGGGGAACACAGATGATGCTCGGGCATTGTGAGCTTCTTTATTTAGGTTTTCTTTATTCTTCTGGCAGCACAGCTTTATGATCTTCTCACGATTCAGCAGTTCTGACTGTTTTACAGCTTCGGAATTCAGCTTGATGCTAGTGGTGGATTCCTTTTGTGTGCATTGTTCCCACTTGATGTTGAGTCCTGAAGGTCCTGGCCTTACAGACTCACACTTTCTCTGTTGCTTTAAGGACTCAATGATTGCCTGTTGCTGGCGGATCACCGCTTCAGCACTTTCAAGCTGCTCGACCAGGCCAGCTTCTTTCAACTTGGTAAACATGTGTTCAGTTGGTTCTCACTTTGAGAATGGGTTTGAGTCATCTTCGACTGGTGGTTTCTGAGGCACTTTAGTAGGTGTGGGGGCCCTCCACTTTTCCTTCATTTCTGTAGTAAGTCTTGGTGTGCCTTTGTCTGAGGAAGGCTGACTTAATTTCTTGTCCTTCGAAAGGTCTTTATCCTGTGCTGTGGCTAATTTTCCATACCACTGTGGTAAAGTTTGCCTTAATTCTTCTTCATTCTCAATGAGGTCTGACCATAGTAACTTAGCACTGAGTTTGTTCTCATCTTCACATTTTGATTTGATTTCAGGTTCATCATGCATCCATGCAGGCCATCTATTGTGGTCTAATAATACAGAAGTTCATACTATTGAAACATTACTGCATGCAGGTGAGTGGGGCTTCTCGAAGCCATCATTAGGCTCAGTGTGCATGTCTGCTTCCACTCCGGTGACTGCTGGGGGGTCTGGGGCACAGCCACATGGTGTGCTCCCAAGCTCATGGACAGTCTGCTCGATGGCATCTCTCAGCACATCATTTGTGCTTCCCTCAGGGTTTCCAAGGTCAGTGTGGCCTACCAGGGTATCACCCCATGTCCTAATGAATCCACAGGGTTCATGAGCTGAGAAGGGAGTCTCAGTGGGTACTTCTTCATCATGGTCCACACCAGTGATCCCTCCAAATTGAATAGTGCCAACCTGCTCTGGCTTGATGGCCCAGAAGTAGTGCCTTATCTCAGTGCTGATGGCATTTGGGTTAAATGGGGAAGAAGACATTAGTAACAGGTTTGACGAAGCGACTACACACCAGGTGATCAAGCCAGTGGCAAGTGGGCAGTCATCAATGCTGGGTGGGTTTGTTCAGGGACAGTTTAAATAGTAAGCAGAGAGTTTTAGAGGCAGTTCAAAATATGTGACAGAAAGGGTAGCTTTCAGCCACACAGAAGTCTTATTCTCAGTAGAGGAAACTTATGAGGTTCAGAAAGAACTGTCCAAGGGTCTCTGTTCAAGGTAGACTGGGGAAAATGCATCGAGTATCTAAGGCTTTATATATGGTGAGAGACAAATGAGTATCTAAAAAGAGAAGGATGAAGGAAAAGAAAGAAAGGTTGACAGGAGAGTGAAGTGAGCAAATTCCAAGGTGAAGTCAAGAGGTACATTCTGAGGCATTACGAGCCACGATTTGTTACACAAGCACACCTGCAAGCAGGTCAAGGAGTGGCCAGAGGAGCAGGATTTTAGGACTATGGTATGGCCTGCACAGTCCCCTGACCTCAACCCCATAGAACATGCCTGGGGTTACCTCAAGAGGAGGCTTGCAGAGTATGAGCATCCCCCCAAGGGAATACTGGAGTTGTGGGAGAGGACTCAGGTGTTGTGGAACAATATACCAGCTGAAGAGTGTCAGAAGTTGATTCAGTCACACAGTGGGGTGCTTCTTTGGGAACACACAGTTACCCAGTTCCTTGCCAATATGAATTCAAGCAAGAATGAAAAGCAAAAAACAAAGGATGAAGGGCTAGGCCCAAGGATAAGGGTTAATGGTCTATTCATGTTTTCAACCAGCATGCTTATACAAATAATCTACACTTGCTCAAAATGAAGGGTGATTGTGGGCAGTTCAACAAATAACTAGAGTGGAAGGGGAGGAGATGATGAAAGCTGGTTAGTGGCTAATCACAATTTCAGTCAGCATATTTACACACAAGTTCCCACTGGGACTGAACAACAACAATAGGTGGTTCAATGAATGACTGGAGAAGAAAGAGACAAGAGGACAAACATCAGCTAGTGACCTATTTATGTTTTCTGCCAGCAGGGTTACACACCTAATTTGTACTGGCTCCACTGTTTGTACCTAGGTGCTGCACATGACAGAAAGCTCACAGCAATTGAGTAGAAGTGTCAAGTTGGATGCAGTCAGCTGCACAGACTTCAATTACCAGTGTTTCAGGACAGGGAAAGGTGTCAGTCGTGAATTCGAGAGCAGAAGAACTGATCAGTATATGGACAGAAAGTTCAGGCAAACAGTCAGTTGGTAGAGTGTGCATTTGGTCCTAAAGGAAAGTAATATTCAATAAATAAATGTAGAAAGCAAGGACAAGAGGAAAAAGTAACAGAGGACTCTGTTGAAGGACTTCTTAAGATGTGGGTACAATAGGCTATGCAGGGAAACAATGAAAGTAAATCTGCTAAATAAATGGTCATACACATTGGTTGTGTTACTTGTGCCTATGTTGGGGGATGCAACCTTATGGCCATAAAGGGAAGCATCAAGGCAGGGTTGATGGAAGAAATATAATGACTGATATTTCAGACAAGGTAGAATAGCATTGGGAAGGAAATCAAACTGACTACACATTTGTACTTGTGTGGCAAATCAGCTGGTAGGACTTAAATTTTGTGCTTTAAGGAAAATCAAAATCAAAAGGATGCTACTTGGAAATCCAGCTGAAGGACTTACCAGTACAGAACACAGAAGGCTATGCATAAATAAAAAGAAAACAAAATAAAGAGTGGGCAAAAAATGCAGTTGCACAATCTTACTGGGATGTGAATATGGCAGGCTGGGCAGGGAAACAATGATCAAACACTTCTTTTGAATGGACCTTCCACTGTATGTATAGTCATCACATCACGTGCTACTAAACTAGACCAAAAAGCAGCCACACTGAAGCTTATGTTTGATGCTGATCAGTAAGTAACATTGAGTGTCCATCAGGGAAATTGTAATGGAATGATTATGTTATATAAGACTTTGTCTACCCTGTAAAACCCTATAAGGTATATCATAATGATATACACATTGGTGATGCTATATAAGTCTCTGGGAGCCTTGGCAGCATAGGTCAAAAGTTATCATTAAGGTTGAGTAGATCATATGTCTTTCATTATCAGACATTACCAATGATTGTCATTGACACTATCAACAGCTTAAAAAATAAAAATACAAATTGCCATAGCAACCTTCCATTGAATTATCAATCATAATATTAAAAGCAGGCAATTTCATTTCAATATCATTTACATAATAAGTACCAGGTGAGTACACTACTGAGTATGATGAACTACTTAAACCTCAGGAAAAGCGAAAATAAAACACAGAAAGACACTTACAGATGACTTCACACAAGGGTACACTTACCTTGATATGAACCCTAAGACTTAGAGTCTTAGAGTGACTCTTGCCCTGATGTAGAATTCAGAGACAAGAGTAAAGAAGAGAGAGAAGGGAAGAGAGGATGTTTATTTAACATGTACTATACAGTTATTACAAAGACATTCCCACACTTGTGGCTAGTGCAGAGTTGTTCAAATGATCACCAATGACATAGATGACAAGACTAGATATTCATGATCAAAATAAAATCAGACTGAAAAGAATATTGTCATTGATATAATGATGATATTGTCTAATGAGCAATTATAATCTGTTGTGAACTTCATAGCATTATTATATTTGTCATATCAACTCTTGTCATCACTATATCATGATGATGACAGTCTTGTAATTCTTATGTCAGGCCTATATGCAGTTGACCAGGTAGTAAAATGTCTGCCAGGTTATCTAATCCATTATTTGACTATTATCATTATGATTTATAGAAGATCATACCTGACACACCATTATCCAGTTTATATCAAACTGATAATTACTGGCCATAGTTATCTGGGAATACCAGCTCTTCAAAGGTTTGCTGATGTCAGTCCATGGATCCAATGAACCAGACTACAATGTGGTACAAAGCTATGATGCAAAGTATATGATGATCAGATGACACATAAGAAGATATAAGCACATACCACAGATTGTGTTATGAAATGGTGTGGATACCATGAGACACATATGGATGCTCCTTTGTTCTTTGTCAGACATTGAGATTGGAAATGATGGTAGTGCAAAAGAGCAGAACACTCACCTCCTCTGGATTGGTGTAGGAATGATGCCATCCAACAATAATAGCACTGAGCAGTAGGGAGTTAATGAATCCAGTACTGCTGAGACAAGATAACATGTATCTGGGGAATATCAGTACAGGGGAGAAGAGTAGAAGAGCAGAATATGTAACTATATATGATGGGCCACTAGAATGACTGTGCCTATCAAATGGACCACAGATCAGGACAACAAAGGTGAGAGATCTGGCATACCTTTTGAGTGACCAGACACTGCAATTGTAATGTAGGACGTGATCCAACTGCAGGCAACCTCTGTGACCCAAAGTCAACTTCAAATCACTGAGTGGCATGAAGCCAGCTCCTTCCACAATCTTGAAGTAGGGGGTTTTGTAATCCAGTCAAACTCGAGATGGGGGGGCATATGTAGGTAGCATTGGTGGTAGTGGCACTCAAGGTAGGTGCCAGGCAATGTAATGTGGAGGGTGTTACACACCATGTACAGCATTGAAGAGATCCCATGACTAAGGTATTTTTTTCCTGGGAATTCCCAGCCACATGATGATGTAGACTGGTGACTTGTCACATACATGATGATTTTGGTAGTTGTAACTAGCCTCTGACAACCAAAGTTGTCCTAAATGTCACTAGCAAGTCACATGCACTGCCACCTGCACATTGTTGACACTAAGTCAGTCTTCCTGTTAGCAGCAGAGGGTAAAAGGTGTTCCTAGGGGAACCTAATCGACTCCTAAAGCTCTAGGGAGCTAGGGAATATACCAGACTAAAGTCCAGTGTCAGTGACTATGGATTTGAGTGAAGTATGAGAGTACACAGTACCTAGAGTCCAGTGTGAGTGACTAAGGGATCTCAGCACTGGACTCAGCTACACTAAGTTTGCTTCTGTGAGCAGCAAAGAAGTAAAGGGGTCCCTAGGGGGATCCTAATCGACTCCTAAAGCTCTAGTGAGCTAGGGGAATAACCAGACTAGAGTCCAGTGTGAGCAACCAAAGGTTAAGTAGAGATATGAGGGTACACAGTACCTAGAGTCCAGTGTGAGCAACCAAAGGTCTCAACACTGGACTCAGCTACACTAAGTGCGCTTCAAAGTAAACAACAGTAAACAAGGAGTGGCTGATGCGCCACAACACTAGGAATTGGCCTAGAAGGCTGGGAAAAGAAGTAGTAAGTAGTAAATAAGAAGGGGAATCAAATGGTAGTAAGTAAGTGACCATGTGAAAGAGAGAAAGCGAAGATAAGAGGTGAAGATCACCGCAAGGAACAGCTTCTAGGTAAACAAAGGTAAACCAAGAGTGGCTGATGTGCCACAACTGTAGAAATAAGCCTAGAAAGCTGGGAAAAGAAGTAGCAAGTAGCAAATGAGATGGGGAATCAAGGGGTAATAAGTAAGAGCCCATTTAAAAGGAAATTAGTCAAGAAAAGAGGTGAAGATCACTGCAAGGAACATCTATGCTATCAACAGTGATGGTCATCACAAAGCTCACCTTGTAGCTAAAAGTTTTACTCAAGAGTATGCAATAGACTTCAAAGATACCTTTTCCCCAGTTGCATGCTTTGAAACAGTGCAAATCCTCCTAGCTCATGCAGCACAACACAACAGGGACATGGAAGTGCTAGATGTTATTAACAAACTGCCTTCCTTTATGGCAAGCTGGATGAGGAAATCTATATGGAACACCCAGATGGATTTAAAGTCAAAGGTCAAGAGCACAAAGTATATCAGTTGCTGCGAGCACTCTATGGTTTAAAGCAAGCACCACTCTCTTGGAACAAAGAGTTACACCAATCCTTACTTTGGATGGGTTTCCTCTGATCAAAAGTTGATGCCAGTGATTATTTTCATGACTCAAAAGCTGGAACAGTTATCTTCTTGGTTTATGTGGATGATGGACTTTTCTTGGATCACATAAGAACCTTATTAAAATGAAGAAAGATGAGTTCATGAAGAAATGGGAATCTCGTGATCTTGGTGAAGTAAAAGAATATCTTGGAATCCAGATAGGATGAAACCATCAAACCAAAGAAATTTGGTTCAATCAAATCCCTTATGTCCAAAAGGTTATCAAATGATTTGGAATGGAGCAAGCAACTTCTGTTCACACACCTTTATCTTTGGGTTATATTCCTGAAAAAGCTCCAACAAATTACCAATCCAATTCACAACTTCATTCCTGGTATCAATTGGTTATAGGATCTTTACTTTATATGGCTTGGGGAACCAGACCTGACATTGCATATTTGGTTATCTGAATGTCACAGTATATGTCAAATCCTACCAATCTTCATCTAAAACAGCCACTTCATATTGTTTGTTATGTGGCACCCACACCGAATTTTTGCCTTTGTTATCATGGGAATGAAAAGTGAATTTATGGTTGTGCCAATTCCAATTGGGCCTCAAATAAGGACACTTGTCACTCAACTACTGGCTTTGCCATGTATTATGGCAGCTCCCTTATTTCATAGAGATCCTGCAAACAGAAAACTATCACTCTCTCTTCTACATCGTTAGGTCTAGACATAGGGCTGGTATGGATAGTCCACAAAAGGCTACCAAAAGTCATTTGTAGCCTTACAAAAAAACAAGTACAAGGACTTCGAGGAGCTGACAAAAGAGGTTAAAGGGCTGGATGTGGATGAGATCAAGTGGGAGAAAGAAGATGTAGATGAACAGAAAAAGGATGATGAAGATAGGGAGAAACAACTCACTCAGAGGCAGAAAGCATCCATTGCAGACCTCACAGCCCAACTCCAGTGACTTGCAGTACAGGCAGTAACACCAACACAGGTGACACGAGCAAGTGCACCACTACTGGGAATGAATAATGTGCAGTTTGCAGTATGACAAGAGCAATGCACAAACATGCTGAACCTGCTCACAGATGCACAGAAGGAAGTAATTTGGAGCAATGTTGCCAAGATAATGCATCACACAGCAGATGCAGTGGGATGGCGAGCATACCAAGCACATGTGGATGAGTGGACAAGAGCACATGGAGAAAGGGCATGAGTTGTGGAGAGCACACCATTCCCACTCAAACCAGGAACAGCAGCAATATGCTCAGGAGAGTGCTTCTGGTGCAGAACACATGGACACAACAGCAGAACATGCCCAGTACCTCCAGGAGATAACATGCAGCTAGATGTGGGGGAAATGGTGTGGAGAGCATTGTGCAGCAGAGTACTAGGGCCATATAACAGGAACATGACAGTGAGTGTCAGGCTAGTCACTATAGACAATCAGGGAAATGAGGAAGGGTCATTGTAAGGGATGAACCAATGACCCAACTGAGCAGGTTGTATCTCAAATAGGATGTAGAGGACCAGCTATGGTGCAGAATGAATGGGGTATCACAACCAATCCAGTCTTGTTGGGTCACAACATAGTCCAGTCATTGCATGCATCTGGTCAATGGTGAGATGCATTTGAGGCTTACATCATCAAGGGTAAGCAGGATGGTTACTGGGACACTGAAGACATGTTGAATGGCATACCCACTGGTGAGAAAATGCAGATTGATGTCCTCCAACTCACTGAGATTCTGTATACTACTAGTCATGATATGCCATCTCTGTTACCTTTGCCAGGTATGTTGTGTCCTAGTCCCAACACCTACACTTGGACAATTCCTCTGACTATTGACACACAGCCTATTGATGCATTTTTCAAGCACCTGAACAACAAAGATTTGAAGAAGTACAAGTTATTGAAGATGCAATGGAAAGTCTTGCAAGACTTTGAGCTCAAGGGCTGTAGGCAGCCTCAGTAGTGACTCAACTACTGAGGGAACAGTATGAAAACTGTGGTACTAAGCGTGCTCTAAGCACTTATGTAATCAATAAAAATGTGTACCAAAATAGATATCACACAGAGGTGATTCAATCTCCAACCTGAGGTACACTTTTCTTTTGCTCTGCATCACCTCCCAATCTGATGGGTTTTTGTCACAATGGCACCTATCAGATCCTGCATCAGGCTATTTGAGCCCTATCACATGAGCACCTCCATACACTGTGCAAGTACTTGGCCACATTTGAGAAGTTCTACAGTACCTGGAGCAGACTCAGCAATGACAAACAAAACCCCCAGCTTCATCCTTTTGTTCTGAGAGGCTTGGAATGGGTTGATAAGTATTATAATCATGTGGGCAACACAAAGGCATATATTATTTCATTGGGTGAGTGGGCTTTAGTTTGAAGCACATCAGCAAAACCACCTTTTTGGGACAGTGGTCACAGCACACTACAGTATGTCACAGTGCAGCCACAGTGTGACAGTGTGACAGTCACCCAGGACTCAGTGTCCACAGCCACAAGAACTGGCTGACAGTGACCTGCAGCACTACAGTGCAACAGCCACACAGTGTCACAGTGGTGCAGTCCACCACTGTGTCCACAGCAATAAATGCAGTATAACCTCTATTTAGTAGATGGTGGTAGAATTCAGGGTCTGAGTACTAGTGGGTATTAGTCCTTAGTATTCTGCTTGTATCTCATCAAAAAAACAAAGGTCTGACTGATGTAAGCATACTTCCATGATCCTCTTGACAGGGGCTGAAACTTTGGTTTTCATTGTGGCTGTGTAACACTTCCATATGTGATTACCCAAAAGTGGAGTAAACTTCGCATTTTTGACTACCAAGTAAGGGTAGTATTGATTAGTATCTGACTAGTGAAGTGTTGTGTACACTTTTGATTACCAAAAGTGTAGTAAACTTCACATTTTTGACTACCAAGTAAGGGTAGTGTTAAAGCAGGTTGTTGCTGTTGCAGAGGGAACCTGTAGGAGACCTGTAGGGTAACCTCAGTAGTCTGGCAAGCTACCAAGGGACTAGGAAAATTGTCTACTGCTATGTGCGATGCAAAGTGATTAAGTAAGCAAGTAAACACATGCCAACACTGGCTGGTTGCCACATATTCCAACACTCCCCCTCAAATGGCACACATCAGCAAAACCCTGGGTTTGGTACAGAGGCACAGACCCACAGATGGTACAGATTTTCCACAGACCATGTACAGACCCCTACAGACCCTACAGACCCTACAAGACCCTACAGACTCTACAGACTCCACAGACCCACAGACACCACAGATGTGAACTTTGATTTGCCCATATCTCATCCAAAAATAGACATATTGATGAGATAATCATACTGACATGATCATGACATCATAACTGTACAGCCACTTTTTTATTTTTGCAAACTGGGACTCCATGAGAACTTTGCAAATATCTCACCCAAAAAAGGAGATATTACTAAGGTAAAAATATTCCCATGGTCCTGTGATCATAGGCTACAACTTTTGTTATGACATCATGGCTGTACCACACAGCTGGCTTCGAAAGTTGCTGAGGTAAGCAGAAATGGATATTTAAATCCAGCTCACTCCAACACCACATCTCTTCCACTACCACCACCATCCCTCTTCCTCACCATCATCTTCATCATCATCCCTCCCTCACTACCCTCCTTTGCTACCACCACCCTTATGGTGGGTACCCTCTCCCTACTAATAAGTAATAAGTGACCACTTAGTATAGATAGATATGTATATCCTTGTACCTTGACATGTAATTTAGGTAGCTTATGATAATATGATTCAATTATTGGTCAACTACAACATTGGTCAACTACAACATATGTGAGTGGTGAGAATCTGTAGTACTGAAACAATCTGGGGTAGGTCTGTACAGATTTTTAGATCTGTACAGATATGGATATGTGTACAGACCTACAGAGTCTGTACAGATCTGTACAGGGGGGACCTGTCTGTGGGTCTGTGGTCTGTACAGACCTGTATACAGGGGGGGGTTTTGCTGATGTGCTTGATATAATATCATAGACTGACAGTCATGTCCCAATTGACTAACCTCCAAATGGTTATGTCTGCAGAAGACCTTCCTTCTGCATCTATTCCCTCCACTGAAACTAAGCTGTCTGCCCTTGTCATTGCCCATGCAATCCTGAACCCCTGTGAGTCTGCCTCCAGACAGTTGAAGTGCAATGTCTGAGTCCTGAAAAAGATGCAATGGACATTGATAGGTTTGCTGAACCCAGGCCCCATGCTGCAGACAAGACCAAGTATTTTCAATATCCCCAATGGGGGCACATCTCTGACCCTGCCACTGTTTTGGATGTCCATGGTAGAGTGATGCTTTGGTATCTACCAGGCATAATTCCTCCTGACAGAGTAGTGAAGCAGTCTCTTCCTCCATGTATATCTTATATTTATATTAATGCACTGGTAGGAACATCTCAATAGGATTCACCTCCCTTTGAAAGGCAGCCTTGTGAAGCACTCCAAGAGGAAAAATGAATCCAGCATGAGGTTTGGCCATAGACATGTGCCAGAGCTTGATGGCAGAGACATGGACCCATTGGCTGATGCCAAGTTTGGCCATGGCAGGCTTATGAACTCTCCTGCAACTTTCCAGCAGGGTCATCTGGCACTCTTCTCCTCATGGTCTGGTGTAGATTGCAAGGCTAATGGTCTCAAAGAGGTTGCAGGACAAGGTCTATGAAAGTTCCAATCTCAAAATCCCTGCTGTGAAGGAATTGCTTCATGAAATTTCCTATGCAGAAGAGTTCTGGAGCTCCATTTCAGGACTTGTACTGCCAGATCTGGCTAGAGTTGGCAAGGATGCCATAGCAGCCAAGGAAGACTGGGTGGTCACCCAACCCCCTTCTGGGACCCAGTGGCCTTCCATCTATGTTGGCATAGATGTCATAGTCAACCAAGAGACTGTTCCTTGTGGTGATCTTCACCTCTTATCTTCACTTTCTCTCTTTCACATGGTCACTTACTTACTACCATTTGATTCCCCTTCTTATTTGCTACTTGCTACTTCTTTTCCCAGCCTTCTAGGCCAATTCCTAGTGTTGTGGCGCATCAGCCACTCCTTGTTTACTGTTGTTTACTTTGAAGCGCACTTAGTGTAGCTGAGTCCAGTGTTGACACCTTTGGTTGCTCACACTGGACTCTAGGTACTGTGTACCCTCATATCTCTATTTAATCTATGGTTGCTCACACTGGACTCTAGTCTGGTTATTCCCCTAGCTCCCTAGAGCTTTAGGAGTCGATTAGGATCCCCCTAGGGACCCCTTTACTTCTTTGCTGCTCACACAAGGCTGGGGAGTACGAAAAGGTCTTTACAGCCTTCACTGCAGCACAATGGTTGTTCAAGGAGGAAATGGACACCTATGACAGGGAAAGGAGGGACACAAAGGACTCCAAGACCATAGGGAAGAGGACCAAGATTGTCCAACAGTGGTGGGAGTCCCTTTCCAATGACCAGAAATTGGAAGCTGGGAGGGCTGCAGAAAAGTGGAACAAGTTGGGTGCACCCAAAGAGACCCATGATTCATAAGTACACTTCCAACATTCAGACCTTGTACTGAGCTGGCAAAAAAAGATACCACAGAAAAAATCTCCCTGCCATGGCCAAAGATTTAATTGAAACTGTTCAGAGAACCATGGGGTCCCATGTGGTGATGTTTGTAGGGCATGAGTCTGGGGAAGGTCAGATCAAGCTGGCAGTGTAAGTTTCACTTACCTTGTTGGTTCTGATGCTGAAGAAGACCACTAGGTTTGAGACAGCACCAGGGGATGGGAAGAAGGTATTCACAGAATCATCCCAGTCAAGCAAGGATTGGGTTTTGACTGCAGAGAGCATATTGACTGACTATCTGTTGACTGACCCTGGTGAGTGGTGTGTATTGTCTATCAACATGTGTATGCTGATTCATCACTGCTTAGTGGAGGAAGATTTCAGCTGAGAAGCAGGAGGTGGAGATATCCTTGGATGAGGATGGAAATCCAGAAGTGCCCACCTGGGGTGGGCTTCTAGAAGTTGAAGATGCAACAGAACTTGGCAAGAGCAGTCTTCCAAGCTGCTTATGGTGTGTCTTGCTTGGTATGTGCATAGCTGCATATCTGACATAAGTTTGGGACATAGCCAAGTTCACAAAGAAGCCCAAGGCCAAGGTTCCCTGGGGCTTGCTGATCAAGTCCCCATTGGATTATCTGGACTCTGAGTCTATCCCAGAGGGTTTCACCATGAAGGATCCTTCCAAATGGACAAAGGCTGATCTTGGGTTGCTTTGGGATCATTGGTAATCCCTAGAGGCAGAGGAGAAGGTGATTGTGTCATTCATTGATTGCAAAAAGGAGGATGCACCTTTGTCCAGGCAGTTTGACAGGCAAGTGGTGGGAAGCAGTAAGAAGAGAGTGTGGGTGACAGTGGATGATGACAGTGAAGCAGAAGTGGGTGGAGCAGGCATACCAGGGCCTTCAGTCACACAGCACTCAGTTGGAGGAGCCTCTGAGCAGACTGTTGATGGTGGTGAGGTCCTGGGGGAGCCCACTACAGATGCAGGGCAGTCAAACCCAGAAGAGTCCAGTCCTGCTTGGCATGCCAGCAAGGACTGCATCTCTTATTTGAAGTCTCTTTCCATCATGCCCAGGTACCAAGTACTTGTTGACCTGGTGGATGCCCTACCAGAACAGGTAAGTCTGTGACTGTCAGGGAGCACTAGACTAACAAACATATTTCATAGGAGCATGGAAAGGGGCCAGAGGTAGACGACTTCCCCCACTGGGCAACTTGGACCTGCAGTGCCAAGTACTTGCCACAGGAAATTCACTTGGATTTGGGGACCTTCCAAAAGGCAATTGGAGAGTTGCAAAGTGTAAGGTTCAGTTCCTCTTC
Organism: Pisolithus sp. B1; assembly: GCA_024663435.1. Classification (NCBI taxonomy): domain Eukaryota; kingdom Fungi; phylum Basidiomycota; class Agaricomycetes; order Boletales; family Pisolithaceae; genus Pisolithus; species Pisolithus sp. B1. The sequence goes on from JANFAA010000038.1 coordinate 89,157, forward strand.
AAGGGGTCTGGAGGTGGTTCTGGGACTTGGGCTTCTGTTGAGGGAGTGTAGTCATACCCAAGAAGTGGAAGAGGATGATCCTTTGGTCAGTAACCTCAGTTTTTTGTTGAACTCCAAGCTTGGTGTGCAGAGGGGGGATGATGTGATGGATGTAGTGGGGGTAGTATTTTCAAGGTTGGAGCAATGTCCTGCAGGCACCAAGGGACCCCAAGGGGGAGATGGGGGTGCTGGGATGGGTGAGAGTGATAGAGGGGATGAGGAGAAGGAGAAGGAAGAGGAGGAAGCTCCTCCAAGGAAAAGGAAAAGGGTAGGGAGTGGGATCATAACCACAGGACAGAAGATGGCAGGGAAGGATGAGGGAAAGGGGAAGAAGGTGGAGGAAAATCAAAGGAAGGGAGTGAGAATGTGAAATCAAACCAAGAGAGCTATGTAAATGGATGGGTAGATATGTGGTGGCAAAAGGTAGTAGATCATAGAACTATGAATGTCAAGGGTACGTACATCCAATTCTAAATATGAGCACCCTGACAATGAAAGAAAGTGTCCCCAAGGGAGTGCATTGCAATTGTCAGTTTAGAAAATTATCTGGGTTGAAAGAGTCACCTTTCATGATTGTGAGTAATGCAAGCATTGTCTGTGTTACTGAAGGTCTGCAAGGGATGTGGATCAACCATCTGTGGCTTCCCTAGTATTGTCATCACCCAGCCCACATCTTTGCAAATTTGCCATTGATGGAAACAAGCTCTAGCCTTGTTCAACCTGTGATCCAACATAGTACATGCATGAATACTGTGAGGTTGATGGAACCTCTAATTGAGCACATTCCAACCCCCTTTCCATGGGAACTGAAGGGAAGAAGGACATATATATAGTGAGGTGGGTGAGGTATCCCCAAGCCATGTCTGCCACACCCACTTTCAGGGGGGTGGCATATCCCTTGCCATGTTGGCCAACCCCACTTTCAGGGGGGTGGGGCATCCCCCAGCCATGTCAGCCAATCCTGCTTTCAGAGGGGTGGGCCATCCCCAGCCATGTTGGCTGACCCCACATTCAGGGGGGTGGGACATCCCCCAGCCATGTTGGCCAATCCCACTTTCAGGGGGGTGGGACATCCCCAGCCACACTGACTGGCCCCATGTTTGGGGGGTGTGGCATCCCCCAGCCACATTGGCTGACCCCACTTTCAGGGGGGTGTGGCATCTCCCAGCCAGGTCAGCCAACCTCACTTTCAGGGGAGTGTGGCATCCCCCAGCCATGTTGGCTGACCTCACTTTCAGGGGGGTGTGGCATCCCCCAGCCACATTGGCTGACCTCACTTTCAGGGGGGTGTGGCATCTCCCAGCCAGGTTGGCTGACCTCACTTTCAGGGGTGTGTGGCATCTCCCAGCCATGTTTGGGGGGGTGTGGCATCCCCCAGCCAGGTCAGCCAACCTCACTGTCAGGGGGGTGTGGCATCTCCCAGCCACATCAGCTGACCCCACTTTTGGGGGGGTGGGGCATCCCCCAGCCATGTCGGCCAACCCCACTTTCAGGGGGGTGTGGCATCCCCCAGCCACATTGGCCAACCCCACTTTCAGGGGCATGTGGCATCCCCCAGCCATGTCAGCCAACCCCACTTTCAGGGGGCATCCCCCAGCCACATCAGCTGATCCCACTTTCAGGGGGATGTGACATCCCCCAGCCACATTGGCTGATCCCACTTTCAGGGGGGTGTGGCATCCCCCAGCAAGTTGGCCAACCCCACTTTCAGGGAGGTGGGGCATCCCCCAGCCAGGTTGGCCAAACCCACATTCAGGAGTATAGGGGAACCTCTGTCTGAGTCAGCTGAACCCACTTGTTGGTCCAACTGGCAGACTCCAATTCAGGGTCAGTCAGCCAACATCAGCTAGTCCCACTTTTAGGCTGCAATGTACAAGTCAGGTGTCCCAGCTTCAGGACTACAAGTGACTGAAGGGTCTGTCCCCCAGCCACATCAGCCAACCCCACTTCCAGGACCATGGGGCATCCCCCAGCCACATCAGCTGACCCCATGTCCAGGGGGTGGGGCATTGCCCAGCCATGTCAGCCAACACCACCAGTTGGTCCAACTGGCCGACACCAAGTCAGGGTCAGTTGGCCAACATTGGCTAGTCCTATGTTTAGGCCAAAATGTACATGTCAGGTGTCCCAGTTTCAGGACCACAGGTGACTGAAGGGCCTGTTCCTGCTCCACAGCAATCAGGCAGGGTCAGGAAGGCAACACAGGAGGAAGGAAGATGGCATTCCAGTTGACAGTGACAGTGGACATCTCGATACCAGATATGCATCAGCATATTGAACTTGAGAGGAGAAGATGAAAGGATGTGACTACAAGAGATCAAACTCAGCAAGCCGATTTGGATCCTCATCATCCTCATCTGGAGTTGATGGAGGGAGCTCAAACAGTTCAGTATGAAAACTGTGAGCAATAACAGGGTCAACCATATAATGAAAAGGCCATTCAATCCAATGATCATGAATTGGTACCATAACCTCAAATGTCTGGAGACAGGGTTAAAAGTGGATACTGCAGTGGAGATTGGGGATAAGGAGGAACAGGATCAAGATCAGGTTGGAAATCTAATTCCCAGATTTGGTGAGCTTCATAAGATGGCAGAGATAATTGAGATGGCTCGAGATCTTGTGCCTCGATGCTCATTGCTAGTCAAATCCACAGCTGGTGATAATGACCAAGCTGAACATGATGTTCTTGATATGACATATAGATGCCATGCCATGTCAGAATTCCTAAAAAAGTTCCCCACATGGCAGTTGAAAGAACAAGGGCCAAATTAAAAGGACTGCCAACTGAATTTACCATGAAAACTGCCTGACAAACACCTAGAACAAATGAAATAACTAAGGTGGCCAAAGCCCAACCTAGCACTTCAGGTCCATTCAATGGCATAGTTAATAATGAATGTCTTCCTCAATGAACTAGTGTCTGTTAGACAATAAGCACCCTTATTTGGGGCTCATAACCTATTGTGCAGAGGGATTGGAGCAAAGGGCAGAAGGCAGAGCACTTCAAGTGCCTTTGAACTTCAGTTGAAGACTTTGGTCTTTGATGAAAGGAGATAGGGTAGTAGTTCTGAATGAGAACAGTAAAGATGTATATGCAAAGCTTGCTAAGTTCACTACTGTCCTGGTACCATCCAAGGACCTTTATATACATGTAGGGTGCACACAGACCAGGTGGGCTGTCAGCATAAGTATAACTACCATATATGTTACTAGGAGGACCTTCCATATAGGTATGACTCTGTCTTTCTACTAAGAACATGTATCTTGTAATCTGGTATAAGAGAATACCATAGAATAGTATGGGACATACTATTCATAGAGTAACAATCACATGTAAGTGATAGTAACTGGTAAATGTTTCAACACTGGGGCAGACTGGCAGTACAGTAGCAGGATGTCAGAATCAACATATGGAGGTAGATAAATTTTCAATGGGGACATATGTCAGAAAACTTCATCAGCAAACCCCCCCCCCCCATACAGGTCTGTACACATATCCATATCTGTACAGATCTAAAAATCTGTACAGACCTACCCCAGATTGTTTCAGTACTACAGATTCTCACCACTCACATATGTTGTAGTTGACCAATGTTGTAGTTGACCAATAATTGAATCATATTATCATAAGCTACCTAAATTACATGTCAAGGTACAAGGATATACATATCTATCTATACTAAGTGGTCACTTATTACTATTAGTGGGGAGAGGGTACCCACCATAAAGGTGGTGGTAGGAAAGGAGAGTGGTGAGGGAGGGACAACAACAACAACAACAACAACAACAACAACAAAGATGATGGTGAGGAAGAGGGATGGTGGTGGTAGTGGAAAGAGATGCAGTGTGGGAGTGAGCTGGGTTTAAATATCCATTTCTGCTTACCTCAGCAACTTCGGAGCCAGCTGTGTGGGTTGTGTGGCACACCTCTACAAATTTCAAACTCAGATTCAAACTCTGCCAAAAATGAAAGTTGTAGCCTATGATCACAGGACCATGGGAATATTTTTACCTTAGTAATATCTCCTTTTTTGGGTGAGATATTTGCAAAGTTCTCATGGAGTCCCAGTTTGCAAAAATAAAAAAGTGGCTGTACAGTTATGATGTCATGATCATGTCAGTATGATTATCTCATCAATATGTCTATTTTTGGATGAGATATGGGCAAATCAAAGTTTACATCTGTGGTGTCTGTGGGTCTGTGGGGTCTGTAGAGTCTGTAGGGGTCTGTACTTGGTCTGTGGAAAATCTGTACCATCTGTGGGTCTGTGCCTCTGTACCAAACCCAGGGTTTTGCTGATGTTCAACATGGAGAGAATGCAAACAGCAGAGGAAAAGGTTGGGACAAAGACTATGTCTACATTTGAAATGGGCAAGGCCACAATGGAGTGCTTACCAACAGCCCATCAGAAGCCAGACTAAAATCTAAAAAAGCTGCTCAACCCTTTGGGTGCCATGCAGTGTGGGAACCATATCATGCCCTCTTGGCCTGGTGATCCCAAAAGGTTAATGCCCCCTAAGACATTGGCATGATCACATGACCCACAGGGGGTTGACCCAATATGGACTACAAGTAGTCATGTGCAAGACCCAACATTGACCAACAGTGGCAATTGCTTGGTCACTACAGCAGAGCAACCTGCAGGCTTAGTAAGCATCAGCCTTGAGCAGAAATGGATCAGGAGGTGTCAGAAGGGTGGATGGAGGTGTCAGAGGTGGTGCAGGAGCATGGGAAAAGCATGGGTGAGGCATGGTCATGACAGGTGTCGGAGTTGGTGTCAAAGAGCAACAGTTGAGTCCAGCCTCCTGCTGGCTTTCTACTGGAGTTCCAGCACAAGGTACAAAATGCAGCTGGAGTTTGGACTCATGGTAGGAGCCTTCAGGAGCTAGTATCTCAGAGTTCTTCTGCCATTGCTGCCTGAGTTTTGGCATTTTGACCTGGAGCCAATTTGCTTGCCTTGTCCAATTGGGAGTCTAGTAATACTGTTAAACACATTTCCCAACTGGAAGTCCAAGGTCAGAGATTGAAAGTCCAAGAACTCCAAAGGGGGTTTGGGTTGGAGTTTGAACTCTGGAGCTCTGGAACATTCTACATCCAGGGGGCAGAGGGATGGACATGGGAGGACACTACCCAATTGGCCTCAGCTTATGTGCTATGCCATTGGACAAGTCCAGGTATGCCAGGAGATCAAGGAGGGTAGACACCAGGGTACCAGACAGGCAGCCCAGGAGTTTAGGACTGAGTCCTCAGGTGTCAGAGAAGTGTTCAGGTGTTAAGTTGATTACTAGACTGAGGGCTACAGTACAGTATATATACTACAAGTCCAGAGGGGCAACTACTGGAGTTCCAGTAGTGTTGGTAATCCTAACCAATGGCTATGTACAAGTATTACCAGGGGAGTGACTAAGGAGTCAAGCCTGGAGGCCAGTCTGCCAGAGGGCAGACACAGGTCTGACAAATACCAAGTATTAGTAAACAAGCAAATGAGGGTTAACACTAAACTAAACATAGAACAAGGCTGCAAGGGAAAGTTCCCATGCCCTGGCCTTGGACTGGAGGTTTTCCCCTACACTCTGGAGTTTCCCCACACACTCCAGAGTTTTCCCACACACTTTGTAGTTTTCCCATGTGCTCCAGAGTTTTCACATGCACATCAGACTTTGACTGGACCAGGATGAGGTGGACCTGCATGATCATGACATCATTAGACATAAAATCATTATTTATTCCCATGACCCTAGGGTAGTGGTAAGAATAAAGAGGGGGGAGCTGGTCTTGAAACCAAGAACATCTCACTGCAGAGCAGCCAAGTGGTACCACTATGCCACCCAACCCCCCTGGGAGTATGGGTTATGTGAGGTATACATTGTAAGGGAGTCAACTGTAGTGTGTAAGAGAGCAGCTCAACATTACATGTCCAACTAGGGTTATCCATTAGTTTACTGATCAGTCATAGTGGTTCATGAGCACCTGTTACTTGGGACTCATTGGAAAAGGAATGGAAAGGGCTGTCAGAAAACAAAAAAAATAGTATTGCCAGGTCTCTTGGTCAGCCATGATATCAATTGAGGTTGTCATTAACACTACAGAGATTACCTATCATGTCATTTTTGGGTCCAAAAATTTGGCCACCACAAAAAAATGTGGGAAAAATGTAAGAGGTCTGTTTTTCAACATATTTCAACAATCTGAGTTTGAATCTGGCCTCAGCTTTCCACCAAAAAAAAATTAGGCAAGCTGTATGCAAATTGCCATGTTTGCTTGTCTGCACCTGTATGCAGGGAAACAAAGCACTCACTGGTAATAGGAATGCCACAGAATCCCACACAACATGGCCACCAGTATTTAAGATGAGGGAAAATGTAGTGGAAAATGTGAATGCAAAACTTTAAGAATATAATCAAATTCTCACAGTGATGGAGTTTAAAGTCTGGCCAATTGTGAGATTGTGTGTGATAATTACAAGTTTGCATGACTACAGCAACATCCAAAATGTTGGTCTGATTATTAAGTATTGAAGCTGACAACACACTCGTCAAGACTTCAAGTTTTATCTTTGCATTTGGGTCAGGGAGGAATTTATTGTTTTGTTGTTGCCTAGACAATGGCTTTGACTTCAAATTTTCATTAGCATAGAAACCCAGTTTTATTGTTAAAATGAAAACAGGGGGGAATATCCTATCTGAAACTCTGAATTTCATCCAGGACTAAACTGGTTGCCTGATCATTTGCATGATCATCACCTGACTATCACCCCAACCACTGTCACACACTTCTTTCAGCCCCCAAAACTTCAAGGCAAACACTAGTAGTACATTCAGGATACATAGACAAGATGGCTATATGAGCAAAGCACTAGATGTAGTCCACCAGTTATTCTAATATGTCTGTAGCAAAGGAATTGATGAAGACTCAGAGAAATTGTGGGTGACAAGGTCATACCAAAGTCAGATTGTAATGATCTTCATGAGAATGGCTTCCTTGAGATCAAGGGTGACTCTTACTCATTCAAATGCTTAGTCCTGCAAAGATTCAAAGTAAATATCTGTACACCAGACTATGAATGTGACCCACCTGACACAATGAAAGGACAACTACAGCCTCCTTGGAGACAGTCCATCGTGCATAGTGGCTAATGACCCATGATATTTCCACATGTTCCAACCTCTCACTGAGGGCAGATGAGTACATCTTTGCAGGGAAATGAGGGTAGGCAGCATATGGGTCTGACATACTAGTAGGCAGGACACACTGCCTCCAAACTGCAAAATGAAGTAAGTGGTTGTGCTCATATATATATATATGATGCACCCAGGGACAACTGGTGAAGCCCAATTCCCATTTGGATAATAAAGTATGAGTGAGTTGCTGAGGTGTGTTGAGCATTGGCTGTAAGTAATCCCATCAGTGGTCTTGACATTGGTGTGCAACACAGCTTTGTGCCAATGAATGAATTCCTCTAGGTCTTGTGGAACACATGTCACATTCCACATCTCTGATACCCTGACCTTGACATCATCAAGGAAATTGATATCATCCAGATCCACATGGCCATGCATATTGTAAGCTCTGTTGAGGAGTATCTTGCACTCCTGTATGGCAGGGGGACAGTTTGGGTGAGATAGCCAGGCCTGTAGTTTCACTCCCTTGAGGTATGAGTGTAGCATAGTACTTTCCTGCTTGCCTATCAAGGATTGAGGACAAGACAACAAGACAAATGGATACAGAGGGATCAAAGTACTTACCAGGCTTATGGTTATTGGGAAGATGTTGCAGTATTCCAATTAATTGTTCAAATGGGAATGTCCACCAGGAATGTACCAGTGAAGGAATCTAATAGAATAAAGCTTGGATAGTTACTGATAGGCTAGCTTCTAGTTCTAGGGACTCTGTCTGGGGAAGAGAAACAGCAGACAAAGGAACAGAAAATGAACACTGAATACTTAGCTAGAACTGCCCTAGGGATGCCCTGGCCTCACTCTCAAGGACAGCAGCAACAAGAAGCTGCCACAGACTGGTCTCACCAGCCTGTGCTCTCCTGCCTCTATGGTAGTGAGTATTCTGTAGCTAATACAACTGAAGTCCAAGTCCAAACCATGCTTACTAATCAGCCACTTGCCTTGCACCTAAGTCCCAGACCCAAATACAAAACAGGGATAAAGCCCCTTAGAAATTAAAACACAACCTCAACCACTCTTTACCATTCAAAACCCTTCTAGGGAGTACCCTCTCCCTACACTGGGCCAAAGAGAACAAGGTAATCATAGATGTGGAATGCAGCATGATGGTTTGGTTGAAGGCTGAAGCTAGGATGGGTGTTAGTTAAGTTCCCTACATAGCAGGTGATGCATGAGTGATACACAAGTGCTCGCTCAGAGCTCATTGTCTGGGAACATGCAAGATAAAATATGGAAATGAGGCCCATAGTATGGTCAAGGATGACCTGGAGATCTGGCCCAGAGTTACCAACTCCCCAAAGACTGATGAGTGTGATTGGTATATAGACAGTGATGAGCAATTGCCACTCATCTGCTTTGACAGTGCCTGCAGCCTGCTCTCCAAAGTTTTTTGGCACCAATCCAAACCATGATGGTACCAAGGTGTTGCAAATAACATCACATACACATCCCAGAACTTTCACTGGACCAAGCTTTGGGGTACCTCTGTCAATTGTAAACAGGAGCTGCTCATGGTGCTGTGGAAGCTTTCAGCAATAAGCTTCATGGATGATAAGAGTTTACACACCCATTGCACAAGTGCTTTTGCATAGTCAGCTTTGTATAACCTTGTCTGCTTCTCAGGAGCACAGTCCAATGTCTGACATACATACTTCAAAGTGGCTGTATTCTTCTTGAATAGGGCCTCTTGAGGACAGGCCATGAAGGTCATAATGTCAGTGTCGTTGTCCACAGAGGGCACTTGAGCAATCAATAGTGCATGAATAGCAGAGACCTGGACAGCCTCCTTTGTAGACATGCATTGTGTTGCTGCTGTTTTGTGATTGAGATGCTCGAAATTATGGCTGAATGCAGGGATATTTGCTTGATATGGGGCAGTGATCTCACTTGTGAGACCAAGGAGACTGCACACATGTGCTGTACAAGACCTCTGAGGATACAGTGCATTGAATCAATGACAAGTTCTCATGTAGGATCCCAGTAAAGCAGTTGCCAGAGCTCAGAATAGTGAATACCATGTTCCTTGAAGAGCCTTTCATGCTTAGCAGTTGTCAGGGCATCTCTCCACTGTTCGGCATAGTGACATAGCTTATCCTTGTCTCTGGGTACCCACTTTTTGAAGTCCATCCTACCATAGTTGGTTTTATGGTAACAATTGCATGTGCTACAAAAAAAATGACTGCCAGTACCAGCAAGAGCAGCAAGATGGCATGTGGCTGGTAGATCACAAACAACGAGTGCAATGGCACTTCATGTGACCCTTCCATTATGGTGATTTGCAGTTCTCGGGTAATGAACCCCCTGCTCCCAGGAAGTAGTGAGTTGGGTGATAAGAGGGCATACATAGTGATTCAGGTTCTCCAGGGAAGGTTGCCTTGGGCCAGGAATGATGCCAGTGAGATACATATTTTTGGGTTTATATCTCACATCAAGGGGAAGGTTCAGGCATGCCATTGAAATGATGCCTGATGAGGTGCTAGGCCCACACAAGCTCATGCCTTCTGGGTTGAAGAAGTCAACATGCAAAGCAAACACATAGTGACCTTCATCACCCCTATCCAGAAAAAGTTGCCCACCCTTTGGACTGTCAAATTCCCATAAGGACTTTGCTTCAAAAGGGGTCATGACGAAACAGGGTGACAGATGTGGTGAGGGACACAGTGAGGTCATCACATGACACATCCATCATCATCTTGAGGTCACTCCTCGACAACAGGCCAGCAAGATAGTCATTGAAGTTGTGGTGAACAAAGGTCTTCTTTGGCTGATGGGTACCACTGGGCTGATGGCTTGCCACAAAGTGTTTTGGGATTTGGGTAGTGAGTACAGTACTTTGGATAGGTAGGGATATCCGAACCTGTTGAATATGATGGTGGATAAGTGCAGTGACAGCTGGACGCTGCATAAGTCACTGTCTTGGACATAATATTGAATTTGCTGAGGGCTGTCTCAATGGTAGGGGGAAGCTGTTGAATGATATTTTCATGAGCTGCACTAAGTGTGTTGGAATAAGAATCCACACTCTAGGCTAGTAAGGGATGGCTGGGTGGCCTAGTGGTGAGGCACCCCAGCACTAGTGGGAAGACCCAGGTTCAATCCCTGGTCTGGCCAGTATTTTCAGTCCAAAAAAGTGTGCCATTGGATTGTTGGAATGCTAACAAGAGCAGCAGAGACAGGGTCCCCATGAGGAAGTTGCCATGATGCTGGCCAACTCCCATCAGGACACTGCAGACTATGCCAATAAGGATGGAAACCTGAGTGACCATGTCCATATGCTCAATTGGTGGGGTATTTTGATTCTCTATCAGGGAGTGAATGATTTAGTATTTTTAGTGAAGATGGTAATGCTTACTGGTATCCACATTTCCTGGCTCCAAATTTCCTGAAGGAGAGGGGGGTGGCCTTGCCTTGCCCTCAAGCTCAAGCTTGTCCAGTGTCAGCAATCTAATCCTTGCCCTTACAAAATGTCTTTGTACACTGCACAATCAAATTTACTTCTGTCCTCACAGAAATTGACCCAGAAGCTGACATTATCATAAAGATTGCATCATCAAAATTTCAAGCTACATTTAGATGTCAATTGTTGAGATCCCTTGCCCCTATTTCTCTGGACAGATCTAGCCAGTTAGGTACCTTGCTGTCAAAAGCTGGTCAGTTCTGTCCAGTTCTGGCTAGGGTAAGGGCTGTTTTGCTGATGCAGAGTAGCTGTGACCTTCATCTTGCAGGCATTGATGGAATCAGCCTTCCCTTTGATATTCTCCCAGGAGAAACGAAGATGCTGCAGGTCATTGGTCACCTCAGCAATGGAATTGTCTGATGGATTTAGTAAGAGATGAAGGCACCAGTTAGCATGGCCCTCAATATTGGACAATAGTTTCAATGCATTGACAGAGCATGCACAGCCATCTCTCCTGGACACTCAGCAACCTGCAATTTGAGAAGCAGGGAGAACAGTGGAAGGTAGTGCTGATGTGTGGGAAGTTAGACAAAGATGGCTGAAGCTTTCAGCAATGTCAGCAAAAGGAAGAGGATCCAATGACCCAGTGACAACATTCTTGCTTGGACTTGATTCCTGGTATTCAGATCACGAGTTCCAGAGTTTGTTGGCAGGAGATTTCAGATCCAGCCCATTGTCAGTAAGCATTAGAGCAAGAAGGTGGCTAGCAAGGCTATTGGGATGGGTATTATGGGCAGTGAAGGTCTTCTCAGTAGTAGCCAGGGACACCCTGTGTTTGGTTGGACTTTTCCTCTTGGACATGTTTCAAATTGGCAGCTATCAACTGTGAATCCATTGAGATACCATTGGCATCTCTCTGAATGCACTCTTCACATTGACATTGTTTGTATATGGCATATGACAGAGGCATGTTGTGGGTGGGCAGCTGGCTGAGGTCATCAGCAAGGTATTAAAGTATGAAGGTAAACTTACAAGGGAAGCCTTTTGGAAACCTTGTTTTCATACAAAGGCAATTAGTATTGATACAATTGTGGAGTGCTCTGCCACCAGACCTTATTTTCAGGAATGATGGACAGGAGATTGTCATAGGTGGATAACAAAGGCCCTTAGGCATAACAAGAAAAGTTAGCTCCAGGTGATCACAAAAGGCATGTCCAACAGACCTTGATTTGTACTTTGCATTACAAGACCTACTTATTTGAGCATGACATGGAAATGGCAGGGCACAGTAAGAACTGGATGACCAACTCGCATGACTAGAAGTCTGCACAACTCATCCAAACACAAATTTATGCTCACAACAGATTGAAGGTCACACGGATATCAACTAGAACTACCTATCAATCAAAGGCTGCTTGCCTCTCCCCTCTTCACCAAAGCTTCCCAGCTCTGCAAAATGGCGACCATGATCGATCCACAAGTTACAATAATGGTTATACCCAAGAGGGACTTGGGTGGGAGAAGTCGGTGTACAATGTCAACTACAGCTGCAAGGCTGAGTAGCATTATGATATTAAGTAAGGGTTGAGAGACAGTTTGATCTCCAGTTTAATATCCTGATGAAGATCCATAGCAATGATGACATGTTATTTTGTCAGGTATCAACAGTAACAACAGTAACAACAAGGATAACAACAAGCAACTTTCATATTCAACTAACAATACAAGAAGGAAAAACAGGCCAAGGAAAGAAAGGAAATATTGAACTCTACGACTGAGAGTGGGACTGCTCCCATGTGCCAGGCATGAGCTTAGAGGGCAGATTGATGTGCTCAACTATGGGCACAGCAATGTGGATGTTATGCTGGATCTCGAAGGGAATCAATCAACATTAACAACCAGAAGAAAGTAGAACTTATGGAATGCATCTCTTCAAGTGGCCATTCTATGATCTTTGGAGTGAAGTCAATGGCCTCAGAAAGCCCAATTTCTACTTGGTTACAAAGGCCAGCCTCCAGCTGACAAGCATACTTTCTCATGTGGTATTGAACTGCCCTATGAATGCTCTCCTTCAATTTTGGGGGGATACGAGAAGCTGACAGTGGGCATGGAGTTGAGACTGGGGAACTGTGCTCTGAGATTGATCAGGGGGACTGGAACCCATCGATCACATTATTCCTCAGGTTAGTTGCATGGGTGGATGAAATAAAGATCTCCTACCTATGGGCTCTGAAGGTAATGGAAGATTGACCTCTCCAAGGCTGTCCAAAATCACCGCACCTTCATGAGTGAGGTGGGAGGAACCAGAAGAACTTGCATTTTGAGAAGTGAGCAGGGAAAATGAGGTGCTGGATATGGGCTTGATTGGGTCATTTCCACCTGTATTATAAGGAGCTGTAAAGTATGGAGGACTAAGACAAAATGCAATGGACTTATCGACTCCACATGAATGGGTTCCATAGGCAGAAAATAGTCCACAGCAGTGTGGAAGCTCTGTGAACAAGGCTGTGCAAGAGAACTGTGACTCTGACCACCTACATACCTCATTTGTCAAGCTGGATTTGTCCCAAATTGCAGCCTTGCTATGGGTGATGCATCAGCAAACTAACCCTCACCCTTACAAAATGTCTTTGTGCACCACACAACCACATTTGCTTCTGTCCTCACAAAAATTGACCCAGAAGCTGACATTATCATAAAGATTGCACAATCAAAATTTCAAGCTACATTTAGATGTCAATTGTTGGGGTTCCTTGCCCCTATTTCTCTGGGCAGACCTAGCCAGTTAGGTACCTTGCTGTCAAAAAGCTGGCCAGTTCTGTCCAGTTCTGGCTAGGGTAAGGGCTGTTTTGCTGATGTGTGGGTAGATGATGTGGAAGAAGGCCTATGGTCCGCTGACTGGTAGGGTTGAAATCTGGAAACAGTACACAGGTGCATTGCATGAGGAGGGCTGGAATCAGATTTCACGATGGTCTGGTGTTGACATGTTATGTTTTAAGGGAAAGGGAAGCATAACAAAACTGTCATGACCATGCTCCTGTTCTAACCTGACCCATGTCACCACTGACCATCCAACCCTTGTGGGCCTTCCCCTCCTGCCACCAGCCCTTCTCCGCTCTGCTCCAACCCTGCCCAATCACCCTAACACTTGTCCAATATGTTTCCATCTGGTTCACTGTTGGACTCCATCAGTACCTGTTGGCATCGGTCTATCCCACCATGTGACCACATAGGGGTCAACTTCCTTTTGGATTGATGGTCCAGCCTAGGCACAGTGCAGCTGCCACACCGCATGGTATGGCACAGGGTTGCTTCCTCTTTAGGCTTTTGGCCTATCATCTGATTGGCTGTCAGTGAGCACTCCAAAGGTACTCCATTCTGTACTATTCCTTTTAGATACTTTCTCCTTATCCTGTCCCTCACCTCCACTGTCTGCACTTGTATTTCAACTGAAGTTTTCTGACATCTCTGTCCCTTGAAATTTTACTGTACTCCATATGTTAGTTCTGACATTCTGATACCATACCACCTGGATGGCACATGTACCATATATAAGCCCACCACTCTCAGCAGTGGTTCTTCAGTATGAATATCAACTTAGTTCCCTCCTCTGTGGTCTTTGACTGGCCTTCTCCTCCATTGTTGGCTTAATACCAACTCTTGTCTATCTCTGAAATCTAAGGGCTGGGCTCATACAAGGGGGCAGCACACGAGCTGAACCTGACACCCTCTCCTGAACCTCTGTCACAACCATTGGCCACCCTTTGGCTTTCATTGCTCTTCATTGGTACACATCAGCCAACCACCAGACACGTCCCCTGGCCCTCTGTGAGTGTTGGAGATCATCAGAGTAGGCCTGAACTTGACAGTATATTCATACTCACACTTGTACAAGGCCTCTTCCATTTTCTATACTAAAACTACGTCATGCAGACCTGGGCACACACCCAAAGAGAAACCGCCAAGAGGCTTGCACTCATGTTCGCAAACCTGCAATGTGCACCCTCAGTCGTCGAACAGTTTCACTCCTTCTCTGCCTGATGTCGCAGTCAACATGAAAGTGCCTCCCAAGCTGGGCCTTCCAAAACCCAGCGATCTGTATTCCACACCCTCCCACTGCAAGGTGGTGATCCCTTTGATCCTGACCACCCTGACATCCCTGATGAGGGGTCCAGTGGTGGGGGTATCCCTGAAGATCCAGCTGAGCCACCCAAAGACCCCCTCCTTGCCCTGACCAGGGCTATTTACACACTCACCTGCTCAAACCAGTGCTCTGGAGACTTGACTCCAAAAACCAAGGTCCATCTACCTCAAGGGCATGGCACTGGCCTGGTTCAAGCCCGAGCTCCTCAACCCCAATGACTGTTCCTTGTGGTGATCTTCACCTCTTTTCTCGACTAATTTCCTTTTAAATGGGCTCTTACTTACTACCATTCGATTCCCCATCTCATTTGCTACTTGCTACTTCTTTTCCCAGCTTTCTTGGCTCATTTCTACAGTTGTGGCACATCAGCCACTCTTTGTTTACCTTTGTTTACCTAGAAGCGAACTTAGTGTAGCTGAGTCCAGTGCTGAGATCCCTTAGTCACTCACACTGGACTCTAGGTACTGTGTACTATACCTCACTCAAATTCTCGTTTGACATGTCCAAGCCTCCAGGCTTGTTATCTGCAACATCCGAGCCCTTTCCAGACTCATTGGACTCCTCAATTTTGACTGGTAGGTAGATTTTCTCTCAAAGGGTATGGGCATTCACTTTGGGCATTAATGCCTTTGTCTCCTTGGTTACTAGATCGACTCAAATGTGTGATCATTCTCCCCCTTCCCCTTCATCAAAGACAACATCTCTCATCTTGACTATCCTTCCAGTGGGTTGATGAATGCATAGGTAGGCCTTTTTGCTCTCTGAGAATCTGAGGTAGGTGCACTCAAGGGATTTAACTCCAAGTTTCTGACACTTTTCCTCAGGGATATGGGCATGTGCTGTGCAGCCAAAAATTCGAAGGTGTGAGAGAGAGGGTTTGTTCCCAGTATAGGTTTCATGCAGAGTAGTATTTGAGTCCAGTGCTCTTATAGGGAGGTGATTTATTATATGTGCAGCACATAGTACTGCATCTCCCCAATATTTGTTGGGGAGACTGGCATTGTTTAGCATGGCATGCACACACTCAACCAGTGTGTGATTCATGCATTCAGCTATGCCATTTTCCTGAGGTGTGTAGGCGTTAGTTTTTTCATGGTGAATTTTGCTCCTTCATTCTGGTCACTTCCATACCAGCTACTGTTCCTTGTGGTGATCTTCACCTCTTTTCTCAATTAATTTCCTTTTACATGGGCTCTTCTTATTACCATTTGATTCCCCATCCCATTTGCTACTTGCTACTTCTTTTCCCAGCTTTCTAGGCTTATTTCTACAGTTGTGGTGCATCAGCCACTCTTTGTTTACCTTTGTTTACCTAGAAGCGAACTTAGTGTAGCTGAGTCCAGTGCTGAGATCCCTTAGTCACTCACACTGGACTCTAGGTACTGTGTACCCTTATACCTCACTCAAATCCATAGTCACTCACACTGGACTCTAGTCTGGTATATTCCCTAGCTCCCTAGAGCTTTAGGAGTCAATTAGGTTCCCCTAGGAACCCCTTTTACCCCTCTGCTGCTAACAAATCTCTAACCTCCCATGGGGAATTTCTGACCTGACATGGAGAATCCCCATGCCTACCTGGGGAATCTCCAACCCCCCTTGGAGAATCTCCAACCTGACAGGGAGAATCTCCATCCCTGCCTGGGGAATCTCCAACCCCCCTTTGGGAATCTCCAACATGGCATGGAGAATTTCCATGCCCCCCTCGGGAATCTCTGATCTGACATGGAGAATCTCCATACTATCATTCCACCCCCTTTGCAAAATTCAAACATCATGTCTCAGAACTACACAACCATGTATCTAAAAAACATAAAACTTGCATAGCCTGGTAGGGATCCATGCAAGTAGTAATCTCTGATAGAAATGAAAACAAAATGTGAATTGTGGATCCTGCTGGAGTGATGCCAGTTTATGGTGCAAAATAACACAGAATTGCAAATGTTCCCATCTGCAAAGTGGGCAGGCATCACATACTGTCACACCCTACTTTGCAACTCCAATGCATTGATAATCTCAGGAACTTTCATTTGGTGCATTCAGGGCAAAATCATATATTGCAAAATTCAGAGTAATCACAGATAATAGTATGATTAGAAAGAGCCAGTAGGATAGGATGGACTGCCAGGTTCAGAATTATGGTAATAATAGGGATATAATACTGTAGGCATGATTGTATGGGTGGATGCAGTAGAATTGCAAATATCAAATGGAGCTGGGATAGAAACATGAGTGGACATTGAATGTGGCACAAATGAGGGTACTGTAGATGGACCAGTGGTAGTGAAAGACATCACAGATGAAGGTAAAAATGGAGTATGTGCAATGGCTGCCTGATCACTGCCAACTGTGTCAGGAGTTAATGTGACTGGTGAAACAATGCCAGTATGCAAGTGAATGCTTGGCACAGGGATATTGTCCAAGTCCAAGCCTTCAGCATGCAAAGACTGCAATATGATCAAGTTTGGGTTGTGCCAGTGCTGCCAACACCACTCCACATTCTCCACCTGATTTTGTCATGCTGTTGCATAACTTTCTTGCAGCAATGATCATAAGCAATATCTCCTCTTGATTAGCTCTGAAAAGTTTGCAGGAAGTGGGGAAGTATCTGAATAAACTCAGTAGAAATTTGTAGATTTATCTGGTGTGATTTGACTTCAGCCCTGATGATTTACTCTAGAAAACACCTCTTTGGAGCATCAGGATGGCTCCTGCAACTTCATGGACTCATTTTACATTTTAAAAAGTACCCTGTCCTCTCCAGCTATGGTTGATTAATTCCTATGTACAATTACATGGCTCAAATTGAAGTGTGTTGTATTATAATCTGTGTTTTGTGCTTCTGGGTCACTTGGCATCATGTTCCAAAGGGGGTGCAATGATAGTACCTGCCTGGGGAATCTCCCACTTGACATGGTGAATCTCCATCCCTGACTGGGAAATCTCCAACCCCCTTGGGGAATCTCCAACCCTGCCTGGGGAATCTCCAACCCACCTTGGAGAATCCCCAACATGACATGGAGAATCTCCAACTCCCCTTGGAGAATCCCCAATCCCCCTTGGAGAATCTCTGACCTCCCTTGGAGAATCTCTGACCTCCCTTGGAGAATCTCTGACCTCCCTTGGAGAATCTCTGACCTCCCTTGGAGAATCTCTGACCTCCCATGGAGAATCTCCAACTCCCCTTGGAGAATCCCCAACCCCCCCTTGGAGAATCTACAATGAATATGACCAATGACAACTGCATTTGCCTGCCTTGGCTAGAATTCAGTGTGATGGGAGTGATGAGGTCATTGCAGACATCTGAGTACACTGTGGAAGTGGAAGTGGAATGATAGCAGTAGATGTTGAAGGGCATGGAAATGCAGACAGACAGGCATTGCTTGAATGAGACATACCCAGTGAACTGCCTGTGCTGCATTATGTATACTTCCATGGAAGCATCCTCTTATCCCTTTTGTGACCCAGGTGAAGGTGTTTCCTCTGGACACAAATGATGAAGATGATTCTGGAGGTCTCCATGGCTGGAAGTAGACACTAAGCTGGATGCCAGCCCATGTTGGGATGCCATTCAAGTTCCCTGACATGTGACCAACTATAGTGAGTAGCATTTTAGGCTGGAAGCAATGGGACAAATCCCTTTCATAGACCAAGGAATTTGCATTTATCAGCCTTACATGGTCCCCCCAATTGACCAGCAGGTGGCCATTCTCTTTCTTGGTCCCTCCTTGCTCCTGACCAAGATCCCCCCAGGGAATCTCCTACCTGACATGGAGATCCTCATGCACTTGGTGTGCACCACACTTGTTCTCAAGTAATCCTTGATCCAGTAAACCTTTGGTGTACCACCCATGGGGGGTGGTGGGAGAAACAGAGTATGTATGATATTGTCCCCTACTGTTGCATTGTTCACCATTCTCTAGCACTGGCTGAGAAGTGCTACTGGATCATCCATAATTTGTGAATGCATCCTTGGATGTTGGATCCTACTGAGAATCTCCATGCCCTCCTGGGGAGTCTCCAACCCCCCAGGAGAATTTCCAACCTGACATGGAGATCCTCATGCATTTGGTGTGCACCACACTTGTTCTCATGTAATCCTTGATCTAGTAAGCATTGGTGTACCACCCATGGGGGGTGGAGGGAGGGGCAGAGAATGTATGATATTGGCCCCTACTGATGCATTGTTCACTGGCTCAGAAGTGCTACTGGATCATCCATAATTGGTGCATGCATGTTTGGAAACTGGATTGTACCATGGAGAATATCCATTTTTGGTCATTCCATTCTCCTCACCAAGGTGCACATGGTCAGCATGCATCCACCAATACCTGCCATCACTCCATTCCATTTTGTGGGGGCATGGAGTTTCTCCATGGGAGGATGGAGAATCTCCCCCCTTGGCAAATCTCCAATCACCATGGGGCTAGAGGTCTACATACTATATGATGTCATTCCATCCTATACTGCTTTTCTGGAAATAGGGTCTATTCAGCTTGGAGAAATCCCAGTTGGGTCCAATATAGCCTGTAGATAGGCCAGTTGCCAACAGGGATCAATTGTACATGGAGTAAAACCAGTTATCACCAAGGGTAGGTCAATTTAGCTTGGGAATGCCCATGTTTTAGCCTGGGGAAAACCAGGTTGTTACCAGAGATGGGTCAAATTCACTTGGCAATTTCCAGGGTTGTCCTTGAAAAGTGGTCAATTTACCCTGGAGGAATCCCAGTTGCCACCCTGGGTAGGCCAAATGAGATGGAGAATGCCCTGGGTGTCATGCGCCGTTTCTGTCTTTTCCCTTTCAATGTTGCTTACTGTACTTGTCGTCACTCTGAGCTTGCATCGTTCCCCTTCCCATGTCCTCGTGACATCTCGCATTACACCACTGCCTGCCTTAGGGGCAAGTGTATGGACTCTACATATACGATGTGGTTGCACTTATGTATGCTTTCCTTTTACGTTTTACCTTTATGCTTACCAGATCCTGATGGGATCTGGAAGGCTTCCTTTTACCTATGACTTGTTTTCACGTGCACATGACCTAGTTGCGTCGTGCATAGGGGTTCCCCTGTTTACCTCAGGCAAACAGTCTGGTGTCTGTAGTCACCCTGACTCGACATGCAGGGACCCTTGTTTGCAGGACAGTCTTATTTGCCACCTACACGTTTATGGGCATTGGTATATACGTAACCTGACTGCCTGTAGGGTATATAAACCCTTCAGATGTGTTCAAGGTTCCTTGTACTTTTGCTACCAAGCTACCTACCTAGCAAGTAAGGCTTGACCTTATAAATCTCTTGCTTCTCTCTCTATTGCGAAGTGCTGCTCTACTGATCGACTGGGCAAGAACCCTATCGTATATGTCGGTACAACTTACAGTGAGCAACAAAAACGTTGCAATGTTTGCAACATTTTGATTGTTTGAGGTATAAGTTGGGATTGGATGTGGCTGTGCAGATGTGATATGGGAAGGATTTGTAGCCCTTGCTCTTGGCTTTCCATTGGTGGTCTTTTCAATGTCAGGGGTGTAGTGGCTGTGATTATATGAGCCAATTACTGAGGCCTATGCATTGCAATGTTTTTGTTGCTGACACCATAGTGGATGAAATCGATGGTGTGAAGGACATATTTGGAGCAGAAATGCCAGCTGGTGCTTACATAATATATCACATGATTAATTAAATGGTTTGTCAGTGAACAAACAAAGCCAAACATTGAATTTGAGTGATGTACCCTCTGTCCTGTACCACAACCCAAGAAATCTCAGCAACTTCTGGTGTTTGTGGCATTACCATGAGTAGGGTGTGTTCCCAGCACCACAAGTCCCTTAAAAGGTTGCTAAAATTCATCCCAGCACTGTTTCCCCTGCCAATGCCTGCAGGATCCTGGCACTCATCAGCATTGGGAAAGGTGAAAATGGCAAGTAATTCAGTCTGACACTTCAGGGCATGAAGAATGAACTAATCCCCTCCCAATATGTGCATTTTCACAAAAGAAAATTGGGTATCAAAGTTGAGGTGAGGCAATGCCCTCCTCTGCACACCAGGTGCCAAGGAGGATCAGCCAGACTATGCCCTGTGCTGAACTGTGGATCACTGGGAAAGCATTATTGGGTCATAGGTGACCAATGGGGACACCTAGGGAGAGGTGGAAGGGGAAAAAAATTCTACCCTGGCAGCCCAGTAGGTCATTCCACCCAGAGCCCTTGGAAAGTAAAGAAGGGTTTGACTTCCACCAACCTTGATACTCAATTTTCTTTTGTGAAAATGCACATATTGGGAGGGGATTAGTTCATTCTTCATGCCCTGAAGTGTCAGACTGAATTACTTGCCATTTTCACCTTTCCCAATGCTGATGAGTGCCAGGATCCTGCAGGCATTGGCAGGGGAAACAGTGCTGGGATGAATTTTAGCAACCTTTTAAGGGACTTGTGGTGCTGGGAACACACCCTACTCATGGTAATGCCACAAACACCAGAAGTTGCTGAGATTTCTTGGGTTGTGGTACAGGACAGAGGGTACATCACTCAAATTCAATGTTTGGCTTTGTTTGTTCACTGACAAACCATTTAATTAATCATGTGATATATTATGTAAGCACCAGCTGGCATTTCTGCTCCAAATATGTCCTTCACACCATCGATTTCATCCACTATGGTGTCAGCAACAAAAACATTGCAATGCATAGGCCTCAGTAATTGGCTCATATAATCACAGCCACTACACCCCTGACATTGAAAAGACCACCAATGGAAAGCCAAGAGCAAGGGCTACAAATCCTTCCCATATCACATCTGCACAGCCACATCCAATCCCAACTTATACCTCAAACAATCAAAATGTTGCAAACATTGCAACGTTTTTGTTGCTCACTGTATATCTGTACAGAACTAAAAATCTGTACAGACCATACCTCTCCCCATACTTTTACTACACTTTTTTGCTAATGCCACTACCATGTTTTGCTAATACAACTACTACACTTTTTTGCTAATGCCACTACCATTTTTTGCTAATACAACTACTACACTTTTTTACTAATGCCACTACCATTTTTGTTAATACAACTATGCTACTACACCTTTTTGCTAATAACACTACCATTTTTTGCTAATACAACTACTATGCTTTTTTACTAATGCCACTACCATTTTTGTTAATACAACTATGCTACTATGCTTTTTTGCTAATAACACTACCATTTTTTGCTAATACAACTACTATGCTTTTTTGCTAATGCCACTACCATTTTTTCTAATACAACTACTATGCTTTTTTACTAATGCCACTACCATTTTTTGTTAATTCAACTACTACACTTTTTTACTAATGCCACTACCATTTTTTGCTAATACCACTACTACACTTTTTTACTAATGCCACTACCATTTTTGTTAATACAACTATGCTACTATGCTTTTTTTCTAATCACACTACCATTTTTTGCTAATACAACTACTACACTTTTTTGCTAATGCCACTACACTTTTGAGCTAACACTTACTATCACTCTGTCACACAGAAATCAAATCAAAAGCAGTAATATATTCAAATTCAAGTACTACCACATATTAGCCTAATAGTACTACACTTTCCTAATACTACCATCTACTACCCTTTCTGTTGGAATATAAACTGCCCCCTGAGTAGTACATACCTTAGGTGCGAAGGTTTGTTGCTTACATAAGCGAAAAAGCGGACATACAGTAGAGTAAATTTTCTCCCAGCCTCCTCAGTAGCTTGTGGTTACTGAGGAGTAAGTCACCTTTCATGTTTAGCCTTACATTTACTGACTACCTGTAGAGTAATTATCTGACAGGTACATACCAATATAGTAGCTTGTGGTTACTGAGGAAGTAATTATCTGACACTTTCTCCTAATAGTGCTACACTTTTTCACTTATACTACTACCCACTACCTGTTTTCCTAATACTACTACACTTTTTGCTAATACAACTACACTTTTTGCTAATACAACTACCAACTACCCATTTTTCTAATACTACTATGCTTTTTTGCTAATACTACTACCCACCACCACGAATTAAATAGGTAGTAGTGGTGGACTAATAGCATACACTACCCCATAGTAGGAATTGGACTTTGTTTGGTTGGCTTTGGCTGCTTGTGCAAAAGGCATGAGTTTTGGTGTCCACTATATCACATTTTGGGGTATTTTTGTGACTTTGCAAATTTTGAGCTATTAGTGGCTGTGCCCACTACACAACAAACCTAATGATCACTACACTTTTTTGCTAATCACTGTTACTACACTTTTGGTAATCAAAAGTGTACACAACATTTAACTAATCAAACCCTAATAAACACTACACTTACTTAGTAGTCAAAAAAGCGGAGTTTACTACACTTTTGCTGATCAAAAGTGTACACAACACTTCACTAATCAAACCCTAATAAACACTACACTTACTTGGTAGTCAAAAAAGCGGAATTTACTACACTTTTGCTAATCAAAAGTGTACACAACACTTCACTAATCAAACCCTAATAAACACTGCACTTACTTGGTAGTCAAAAAAGCGGAGTTTACTACACTTTTGCTAATCAAAAGTGTACACAACACTTCACTAATCAAATACTAATAAACACTACACTTATTTGGTAGTCAAAAAAAGTGGACTTTACTACACTCTTGGTAATCAAAAGTGTACACAACACTTGACTAGTCAAATACTAATAAACACTACACTTATTGGGTAGTCAAAAAAGTGGAGTTTACTACACTTTTGCTAATCAAAAGTGTACACAACACTTGACTAGTCAAATCCTAATAAACACTACACTTATTTGGTAGTCAAAAATGCAGACTTTACTACACTTTTAGTAATAAAATGTACCCAATCTAGAATTCTACCATACAGAGTAATTGTACAGCAACAATGTCATAACAAAAGATGTAGCTTATGATCACAGGACCATGGGAATATTTTTACCTTAGTAATATCTTCTTTTTTGGGTGAGATATTTGCAAATTTCTTGTGGTGTCCCAGTTTGTAAAAACAAAAAGTGGCTGTACAGTTATGATGTCATAACAAAAGTTGTAGTGTGTGATGTCATGATCATGTCAGTATGATTGTCTCATCAATATGTCTATTTTTGGATGAGATATGGGCAAATCAAAGTTTACATCTGTGGTGTCTGTGGGTCTGTGGGGTTTGTAGGGTCTGTAGGGTCTGTAGGGTCTGTATGGGTCTGTACTTGGTCTGTGGAAAATCTGTACCATCTGTGGGTCTGTGCCTCTGTACCAAACCCAGGGTTTTGCTGATGAAGTTTGATTTTGAGTTCTTGACTTGTAAGAAATATCCATCACCCAACAATAAACTTATATGATGAGATAGTCCCATTGAGGCTGAGTGTCTACCTACATTAATGAATTTAAGTCATTGGATGGCAACAAATGGTACTCACTGCAGTGCATGAAAAAATGTTGGGCAACAATACACCGCAGGCAAAGGCCCGACAACCTTGCCACTAATCTGAGCTCCAAACTCACCGCCGACGAAAAATTTGTAAGAGTGCTTCACGAGTATATTGTAGTGACGGGAACTTGTCGTTAGCCTAGAGCCTTCCGACCATCTAACTATGGGGAATGTCTCAAGTTCAAAATAGACAGGATGGGCTTCGACAGAAGACACGAATTTGAAGATTGAACCACAATACCAGTGACTTAACCCAGACCATTTGTTTGAATTTGTGGGGCTGTCTCGTAGGACTCCGTATCAGACATAGAACTCGATATTCTATCCACAAAAAATGACCTTCTCGAAATCCTTTGTACTTTAATTTAGCCACTCGACATGTGTGACCCAATACCTACGCTGCATTTGAACCAACTGTGACAGTGGAGGGGCGTTGTTCCGAGGACTCGTCATGACGTACGCTATGAGATCTTTGTTGCATACCCTCAGCTTCGTACGTGATGTCCGGGCAATGCCTCGAGCCACACATCTCATGCGGATAATGACAAACCATCTTCTACCGTACTAAGGCTGATGATAGGCAGAGAAATCGAAGTGTGAGCAACGTTGCCAGGCCTTTGTAAATGTGCTCATTCTTTCTCATCATGCACGCGTCATGACCATCCGTCCTACACATTGTTTTCGCAGCGCAACGCTGAGGGCTGATCTGGTATCGCTGCAGCTCATTCGCTGGTCGCTGCCTACATGTGCCAATGCCACCTTTAGGAGTGCATACGTCACGGCCCTCGGTACAAAGGTAGAGATTGATGCTCTCGGTGCACATACAGACATACATACATAATTGTTGATACTCGCCGTTTCATTCAATTCACCGACTTCTGGTGGCCACGAATCCTCCCTTTGTAAGTTGACCAGGTTTTCTTCGTGACCCAGGTAGGTTCTATGTCGTCAGCAACGAAGAGACGATAGTCTTGTAATAGTGGGTGATGATGACCGTCCGATATATCTCCCACCCATTGATCTCCTTCTTTCAACCATATCTGAACCTTCTTATTACCATAGTGATGAATATAAAGGTCTCCATCCACTGCGCGAAGACGAGGCGGCGGTTGCTGCAAAGGGAGGTGATGGGTAGTTATGAATCGTCCCATTGTGAGGTTGAGATTACGGATTTTATGTTCCTGACGATTAGGTGTCGTAACTGTCGCATAGCTAATCACGATTAATGCTGCTATGCGCTGATTTCACAAACTAAGACATACCCTTCTGTGCTGCCATCCTTCGTGACACCGTTGGCATCGGCACTGGCGCAAGTGGGCGGATTTACATCAACTTTGCTTTGCGGTGGGAGTGGAAATGTCAAAGGAAATCGCTGCTGATGGAGGGGAGTGGCCTGTGGTCAAAATATGCGGCTAGTCATGGTAAACAAACGGTAAGAACTTACATCTTTGTCCGTCAATTCAACCGTGGTCATAGGTCTTACTCTTACGCGTTCATGAAGCAGGAATGCTTGTCGGTGTATCGGGATTGCCTACAGCGGTGAACAATAGATGAATGGATAAATTGGTTGTGAAGCGTACATCGGTTTCTATCTGCCCATTTGGTCGATAAGGGGCGACATTTTGTCGACAAAACTTGATAGAACTATCGGAAGTTGGTGCCTTCATCAGAGAGGCGACAGCGAGGGGTAAACAGAAAGGAATGAAAGGGCAGTGAAGCGATATATATTCGCTGCTTGGCCAACATGGTGTTTCACAAAGGAGTGTCATGCCAAATAGTGATGCGCGCCACACCCACATCGTAAGTCTTGAGAAGGCTGCCTAATTAAGTAGCCTGCTACCACTGGACGGACTCGCCTAGGACTTCCCAATCCATATTTTCAGACTGTATAGTTCCAATATAAGTATGCGGTGGTAAAATGTTTCAAAGTCTACGATTATGTGCCTTCAAAACTCCATAACCTCCGTTATGTCGCGTAAATCTTAGAAAGCCCGTTCAGTCCTGGTACGAAGCAGTGTAAGTATTCACATCACTTAGACAGATCCGAGCCAAACCTTGCATAGCGACAGCACCACAAGAAACTTCCCTGGTAGTTTTTCACTCTCATATGGGCATCCAGCGAAGTGACTGATGATATGGTGAGACTGTATAACCCGCTCCTCTTCCATGAATTCGTTGTGACAGATCCGCATGAATAGAAGCGGGAATCGTCTGTATGGGTTGTGTGCAGCTAGCTCATGTGTGAGTTCTCGAAATTGCCGCACGGTATAGAAGAACTCAGTAAAAAGATTATTTGGTGGTCCACGCCTTTGGTGTACAAAGATACGTTGAATTTCAGCCGCATGTTGGAATGAATCACCTGCAAGGCGGAACAATATACGACTGTTCCCGAGATGCTTCGTAGAGGATGTGAAGGTTGCTCCAAGTATTTTGACTGACGCCCTTTCCTGTATGTAGGGCTGGACGATCCAGGTGTTGGGTCGGGGTTCCTCACAATACGATATGTAGCGGTGTCCAGGAGAAACCGCTTCGTTGAGGGAATCGAGCAAGCACTTGTACGTTTCATTAGGGAGCATTGGCAGTCTGTTAGCATCCTCCGTGATGTTGGGGTCATCGTATCCACGAGTTATGTCGAGGCCTGGTACGGGTACACTGAAGAACCGTGAAAAGATCTCACGAAGGCCCTGACAGGGTTCTGACGAAGTCCTGCCAACTAGGGCCCTCAGGTTACTTCCGCGGCAGAAGGCCTTCATCATGGTGTGTTCCATCTCACCTGCTATTTGTGAGTAACGACACAAGTACAGAACGCAAAGCTCACCGATCCTTGTATTTGTCTTAAACCTCTGTAAAATACCATTGTATCTTTCGAAGGGGAATGCCCACCACCCATGCGTAGGACCGAACGCACGCAGACACTCAGGCACATGGAGGGATGCATGATTATTATAAACGAGTGCCCGTGGTCCAAAAATTTGTAAGGTGCTGCGAGTATAATATATCAGATTTTTTTCCACAATTTCGGCGTGTTGATCAGAAGTAGAGCGGGTAGTTGCCCAGCGGACTGCCGTTACAAGGGATAGGTAATTGCGCAAGAGCGCTGCATCTCTTTCACCTGCACTGTCGCCACCCCACAACCTGCATAGCGTGATGACCAGGTTAATTAAGCAAGCTGTCCGCCATTGGTCAGCTTTGAGTTTGCCGTGACCGGGGCTGCCAAGGTTGTGAGGTGCACGTGCAACCCACGATGGTAGAGTAGTCCTCACCATATCTTTCCATACTTCTGATAGTACCAACTGATCAAGGATAGTTGTTGATGGAGCGCTTGACCATGCCGTGGATAGGTCCACTACGGGACGAGGAAATATACGTGGGCAACGTATTTCGGGGTCTCCACTGAATCTATGCTAGAAAGAAGGTAAGGAGACGGATCCGGAAGAAACTAGTCGGCTTACCCAGTCAATGAGTGCTTGAGCATATACCGTCTTTCCAATTGTCTGATCAGCTTTATACAGTCGAACCAATGGGTTACTGCTGATGTTGACCTCTGGCAGAACGTTGTTTGCTTCAGCGAGCGCAACGATATAACCCCTTCTCAATTTTGTTAGAGCTGTCAAAGAGTGCTTCTTGATGGCTTCGATTCCGATGTCGAGTTCTCACTGCTGTTCCACGGGTGTGTGTGGCTGGATACGAGTTTCCGCAGTGGGCTTTGTATTGGCATCCATACCAAAAACTTTACGACAATGGTGCTGGAGGTCTCCGAGGAAGAAGTTATGCATTGCTTCCACGACGACGAAGCGAGTTGGATCCCAGTAGGGTAAGCGCAGCAGCTCGGACCATCTAACCCCAAATGTGTCATATATTCGCTGTCGAGTTCCATCTGTATGTGCATCCTTCCACATCTTCGCAATTGCGAGATGCTCCTGCCATGTCCGCCGTCTCCAAGTTGATATATCTGTGTTGCCAAAATCTGAGCCACTTTGCTGGCAAAACGAGCAGAATCTTCCCTGTGTAGGCCCTAGGCCTGCAAACCCGGCAGTTTTTCGTGCCACCAACAAGTCACAGACAAGTGGTATCACTGCACAGCGCACCAGGCACCCGAACATATGAAAAGCGGTGCGGGTAAGGCACAATCCCGGAGCCCAACAGCGAATTAAGTCATCAACTAGTGGCTGCAGCACATGGTTCAGACGGTACGATGAAGGTTCTTGTGGCCCAGGAATTACGCCAGCAATATAGACGTTTTCGAGTTGATAGCGTAGGTTAATTGGTAAATTGAGACAGACCAAGTAAACGGCACCAAACGAGGTATGCTTCCCGCCTTGTTTGTTACCAAAAGGATTAAACCAGTCGACGAATAGACTAAACGCCAGATGTACTTCCGAGCGTGGGTTTTCTGATCCAAAGTATAAGTTGTTATCGGGCCCTCAGAATTGTCTGAAGGCAGATCCATCCCATATATCAAACATGCGATCAGAAACAGGACCAGTTGTTGTACGCAGAGAGGTCATGACCTCAGTTCATGAAAGGAAACGCGCGATCCATGAATGAAGCGGCTGATACCAGAAACAATGGCTAGGGGAACCGTGCTTCCCAAATAGCTGCGAGCCACAAGGCTTGCTCGATGGCGTTGCGCGATGGGAACAGTCCATGGGGATGTTCTGATAGTCTCCCATCTGATGTTCAGGAAACGGGCCATACAGTGAAAAGCAGGTTGGGCAGCAGATATATTGACGTAACTCTGGGTCAACATGTAGGAGGCCGAGAGCGCTGCGTATGTCCTTTGGCCAACCCGAGGTGAGTGAATTGATCTCGTCCTTAATTCGATGATGACCACCAAAGGTCTGGAGACCATCAGTGACTTTCCCAACTGCAGCCACGACAACAGCCTCCAAAATCGACAGGAGAAAGTTCGTGTGGTGCCTTGAAAGTCCGGCTAGTACATGCAAAATACCGGCCCCAAGGATACCTAATAAAAGAGGTAATGCAGTATTTCCAATGGTATCTGG
The DNA here is from genome assembly GCA_024663435.1 of Pisolithus sp. B1. Classification (NCBI taxonomy): domain Eukaryota; kingdom Fungi; phylum Basidiomycota; class Agaricomycetes; order Boletales; family Pisolithaceae; genus Pisolithus; species Pisolithus sp. B1. The sequence goes on from JANFAA010000038.1 coordinate 118,362, forward strand.
GATACTACTATGGTGATCTGCTTGGAAATCAGTATGCTTAAAATCCACTCTAAACACACCTACCTGTCTTCACGATCATTGGAACAGAAGACCCAATGCTAGGTACGTCCTTGGTTGTAGTCTCTACGCCTTGTCGATGCCATTGATAGTCACGAACGCGTTCGAGGTATCCTTGGTGTTCTTGGATGTCGAGGATAAGCCTCTGCCTGGCTATTGTGGCACTGTCATCCTCATCGCTAGAAACAACGCTAACCAGTTCGAGTAACTTTTCCACGTATTGTTGATGGATAATAAATGGCCGTGAACCCCCTTGATCACTGGGATTGATAGGAGGGGGAGCACCCGCAGCAGTCGGATGGTCTGACATAAATTTGAGGCGAGGTGGAGTGAAGGACGAGACCGAAGAGTGGAACATGTCACAATATTGCTGCAATAATTGAAGCGAAGCAGTTGAAGTAGATTCCGCTTGAATATGTGAGACTGCCATCATTTCCGGAAATAAATGAACATACCTTGGTCAGAGACTTCCAGCGGTGTGCTGGGAACAAAAGGAGATGCATTTCCCAACTCACTCTGATGTGGCCAGGACAATACGACATCTTCACCATGGGTCTCTGGTGCATTGGTGGCTACGAGCAGACCGAGTTCTGTGCGTTCACATTGTTGGGCCGCACACCAGATTTTATCATCACGACGATGCTGGTAGGCCGTAGATGGGGGCAATAGGCGACCAGGGGTTGGAAGTTGCGTCCAAGGGTCTGGATCTACTCCGCTGATACAACCGTAGACTTGGCATTTACATCGATGTTTCGCAGATGGCATCGCCTTCCCTGATTTTCTCGTGAGCCAACAAACATAATTGAGTCGGTTCTCACAAGAAGTAGTGCGTAGAACTTTATTCTCTTCCTCAGAAGACTAGTTGCAACTTCAAGTTGAATCCACTTTACGGTGCTCTCCGAATTCGTGGTGGGAAAATCGACTTGCGGAACTTGGGTCTTAGACTACAATATCTTACGATTAGGCTAGGTTATGTAAGTACAATCGTGTAATCCTTCGCGCGTTGCAATGAGTATCCCGTATCCTTTACAGCACTTCATTGGCCAATATTATGCCTTTTGTCTCCTTGGCAGAGAGAACCGACTCCGATTCAGAATGTGTTTTTGTGATCGACTCATGGTTTGCTTGCAGGTATCCTTGGAGTCTTGAATCCTTGATACACACGCTCAGCACCGCGCTGTCTTAGGATATTGGTGCTACAAGAAAGTGTACACGTCGCTTATCGCAAGACTCAGTCAAGTAAGTACTAGTAAATGCAATCTGACTGAATTCCTGGACTTCAAGACGATAATAGACCGTCACAGAACGGTAAGTAACAAGACAAAAATCATCGATGAAGCAAACGACATTGACTTCCAACTCATGTTAGCCAGCAGGTTAACCCCATCACAGATGAACCCGGCGGTTTGGACACTTATCCATATTAAAGCTATGAGGATGATAGAAGTGGTGATGGCCGTACGGCATTTGAGCTTGAGTAATTTGTCTGCAATATCAACCGGAGCTGGCATGACTCTTACACCATCGCGGCCCTGGATTGATGGCACGTCACTAAGGGAATTGAACAGCATTCACACAAGACAGCACCTTTAGATCTCCTTGACATTCTTGTCCAAGGAGCAAGAATACTTCGTCTAGTAACTGGTAAGTGCCATTAGTTCATGCACACACCGGGATTTATCTTATCAGCATACCATGTCATGAATACACCTGACAAGTCGAATTCGTTCAAGGAGATCGTCCCGAGAATTGTCCTGAAATTGCTTTTGAACGAGAGAACTGGGTAGCAGTGAGTGCCAACAATCCATACCAGTAAACGGGCAATGCGTCTCTCGGCTTGCATTATGCAGGGGGAAAGGGGGGGCATGCTAGGTGGGATGCTATGTGTAGTGCTTATTATAAGTGCGGTGGTATTTCCTTTGTGCTTGCTGCGCTGAGATGTTCATCACGAATCTTAACCATGAGGCTGCCACATATGTTTGACATGCATCAACGTGAATATAGTCTAATGATACCAATTGTGGCCAGCCTAACCATTCTTCTGGCACGCATACATGACTAGCCGTTACAGATCGTAGATAATGAAGTAGGGCAAAGCACTATTACATCAATTTCCTCTTCTTCTGACGGACAGTTAAGTCGCAATCTGCAGTACCCCCCTCACCTGAGTTGATCGGGTCCAGTAGCTGAGAACAACGATCAGCCCATTGATTAGTAGGACTGTCTGCTGAAAGGTAAGGGAGAGCATCCACCGCAGGCTGAACAGATCCACTGGTGCCGCCTGCATCGTCGCCCATAACAATTGAGTGAGATCGAGAGGTATGGGCAGCAGGACGCATGTCTGAGACTGTCGGTCCCGGAGTGCGCTCACCCATGCCACCTGGACAGTCATCCGTAGCAGTCGACTGACGTTGAGGAATGTCGAGCCTGTTGAGGGATATTTCCGTGTTGGAAATGATCGAGCATGACGTGTACTCACCTTCTCTCAGCATCCTCATGGATACCACTGTGTTCACTTGCTGGTGATTGTGGTCGAGAGCATACCGAACTGCGAAGAATAAGTCAATGCCGTCCGGCAGGCATGGAGTGAACAAGGCATACACTGTAAGTTCCCCTTGGTCAGTCGACGCTGAAACTCCTTTATCATGGTAATTTGCAGGGCTGCGACTACTAAGATATGTTAATTGGAATAACGTGAAAAGGGAGAATCATACCGGGAGGAGTTTGCATGCTGTTCGCAGACTTCAGCACTGTGAAGGAAAGTTCAGCCCAGCTAAACGTGATGGTAGCAAAGGAAGCGAACCCCTGAACCGTACTTCTGACCCCCAGCGGTACCTCCATAGGGATCTTGAAGTCAAGAAACGCATCCAATAGAACTTTCGCATTAAGCTCCGGAACATGGTGTCGGTGGCGGTCCACTTGATCACGGCAGTGTACCATATATTTGAAGCACCAGAACATAGCCGAATCGCAGAAAAAGAGTAAGAATGTTTTGGTCTCGACGGAGAACTGCACAGCGTTTGCCTATGGGTAGTGTTGGATGGCACCAAGCAACGCAATAGACTAACTCATACCCGATCAGCCCACGTCAGCACGAACATACGCAGATCATGTTCGACCGGAGTGGGCTGCAAAGAGCGCACGAAGTTGATAATCGGTGACTTGACGAGGAACCATGCTGTGCAGTCAACCAGTGATCAAGAGGAATCGGGCTGGAGGAATGTTACTTACGGAAATGGCCACAATGTTGCGGTGCTACGAGCATCACAGAGGCCGAAACTGGTGGAGTGGTAGGCACAGGAGTCGTCGCCCACAACTGGGTGAGAGTGACGTTCTCCGTAGCTAGTATGTTGTGAGTCCTGCATCGATCTGTCAATAGCGGGATACGCGTATCTTAAAACTGAAGACATACATCTGTAGAACATTACGGGGTCCATCAGGAATGGGATATACAGCAGAGGACATGATGCGCAATGCAACCTTGGCAACTCGGATTGTCAGGCGGTAGGAGACCCACCATTATATACAGTCGTCATCATAAGTTTCACTATCGATCCTTGGCAGCATTTCATATCAAAAGACACCCCAAACATCTGCAGGGTGCGTAAAGGCATCAGGAAAAGCTCCGGAATCGGGAGACTCTACGGGGAGCACAAAGGCATTGGGAGAAACTCCGCAGCCATGAGGTTTCAAGGCCATGTCTTCACGTCTTCACGGCTGCACAAAGCAATCGGGAAAAGATCTGTTACTGTTGACATTAAAGGGGCCCAATGAAGGAGACCCGCTCACCATTTCCTGCACGTCAATGGACTATCGGCCATACTATCCTCCCATAACACTCAGAAGGATCTTTGACAGAGATCGCAGTCCAAGCCCCAGCGCATCCAATGTCACCCTTCGCCGAATATTCGACTCCAATACCGCTCGCTTGTCACAGGAACAAGAGGCGAAGCCATCACCTAACGGTTTAATTCCTTGGCCACACGGTGCCTTGTCAAAACCAAATCACGGAGGGTACACATTGCGTCAGGTGCTAAATTGGAACGAGAAGACGTACAAGTGCGTGCAGGTAAGCCACGATCATTTCGCATTGACGGTTGCTGTGCTTACAGAGAAAAAAGGAGGGGCTGCACGAGGTATGTGAAGAATACCTCGATTTGCGGTTAACGTTTCCAAACCAAGTACCTGCGGCAGTGGTAATGTTCCTTAATGCGGTAAGATTGACACGGCCGATTCTGTGACAACTAAAAGGGTGACAAGTGGAATTATTCCACAGGCTCGAGCTCGATTCCCAGTCCTCAATGACTATCAGGACCAATGGCCTGCACAGGATTTTGCTGCAATGTACCTTAAGAACAAGGCCGGTGCTGATAAGGCAAAGTTGAGGGTGAGGACGCGGTGTACCAATACCTCTCAAACGATTTTGGACGGATGAGGACGTGGGCCAATTGTCGTGAGAGCATCATACATTTCAAAGGCAATGAGACTAGATTTTAGTATAGTACATTAAGACTGCATGGCGTTAGGTGAAGCGGATGAACTAGGCGAGCCATTACTACCGAAGTCATAGTCCTTATCTTGGACTCGGAGTGCCTTGACCTGGCGTGGAAGCAAGTTAGCAAGCCAAGACGCGTTGTAGCAGTTACGGGGAAGTCCGGGGGGCGCAGCAGCTGCGGTGTTGACTTTTCCGCTGTGAGGGCGAAGTCGGAGCTGAGTCCCCGCCTTCTTGCGTTTACCAATGGAGACCGTGGCATTGGCCGCTGCCACATCATCTGCTTGCCATAAAATAGCAGCAAGCTGTTCACTACGCCAAGCAGGGTATACACGAGGATAAGAGATGGTTCTTCTGACCTCATCCTCCGATTCATCTGAGCTCATGGCTTGCGTGCCTAAGTCGTTGATAAGAGGGAGGTGTCGTTGAAGTGTTGGGTGGTCCGCCATTGCATCGAGACGCATTTTCAGTAGCTGAAAAAACGGACTCAGCTCAGAAAAAAAAGGAAGATAAGGTGAACTTACGCGCACTTTCCTTGAGCCACGGGAGGATTTCTGTAGACGAGCATTCGTCGCTCGTCTTGCTTTGTCTGGGTCTTCATCCACAGCAGTGACCACCTCCCTGTAACGAGACTTGACATAAGCAAGATGTGCGATGAATGCGGTGCGAATCGTCTCATGATTGTGGTAGCGTTCTGGGATTTTGGCTGAAGCATACCAAGAGTGTCTTGTAATCTTCTCAAGAAAGTCTTCGGCGAAGACAGTGGCCGCGTCCTGGTTGAACGGCGAATCTCGATTACGCAAACAGTCAACCATGAAGTCGGTTGCGGTGATTTGGAGGCACCCTGGAAGGCCTTGCTCATACTCGTCGACTTGTTGCTGCGAGAGGGTACATTTTGCATTTTGTAAATACTTGTATCTGCTTATTTTCAGTAGTATAAGGGTATGCTTGCGAATGCATCTCTGTCGAGAAAATGAGAACCAAATATAAAGGATAAAGGCGATACCTTACCAAGAACACCGAGTGTTCTTGTTCGTCCTGGCTGGTGACGGGGAGCCGTGGGTCAGCCGCAACAAAATGACGTCGTTTGGCAGCTTTTTTCCATGATCGGCGGAATGAGTAGCTGCTTCCTTCTCCACCAAGACCTGGCTGATCCTTCGAGGCTAGGTTGGATGTGCTTAGATGTTCACGGATGGTACTAATCTCCTTCATAACGGTTTCGTGAGATTTTGACTGCGATTTCTGAACGGAGTCTAATAGCATGTCCATTCCTGATGAGAAGTAGGATAGCAATGGAGCAATGACATCGCTGAGTGCGCTAGTATCATCAGGCCAAGCACGGAGGGATGGACCTGACTGATCTGGTGGAAGATCGGAAGACGTCCTGGGTCCAGAACTTGCCAGATCGATTATGGGAGTCGAAGTGGGTGCAGCCTGCGGAGCAGGTCGCGGAATTGGGGCAGGAATGGATAGAGTGTGTGGCGTGGAGGCCACTGGCAACGGGCATGACGATGTGTCTAGGGAAGTGGAATTCGGAACCGGGAACTGAGGCCATGCCTGCATATTTTTCAACGCAGTAAAGAATTGTGGAGGTGGCATGGGAGGCTCAGACATAGATGGCCATGGAGGAAGGTCCAGACCTTGGAGATGAAATTCACTCTGTGGAAGTGAAATTGGCTCGATAGCCCTCTGTTTCCCTTTGCCATGCATGGCTTGGGAATCCAATATTTCCTGGATAAACAGGGATCGTATTAGAACGGGATAATAGTTGATAAGAGACGTATACTTGTATGGTAGTGGGACGCGGTACGCTAGGGGAGGGTGCTGCTACAGGCGCCCTAATCGTAGAACCGCTCGACGGTGTTGATGGCTGCTGGACGTGACTTGAATAAACGGGCGTGCACTCTCTGGAGATGGGTGGTGTCCGCTCATCAGCTGGAGTTAGCTCTCTTGACTGTATAGACATGACCGGGGTCGAATCCCTGGACTGTATAGACAAGACTGGGGTTGAGTCTCTTGGCCGTCTTAAAGGTCGCTTTGGCCGTTTAGATGAGGCCGTTGTTCCGGTACGTGATGGAGGTTGACCGGACGTAGGCGCTACAACAGGAAGTCCAGGCTACAGTCCAGTCAGGCTCAATGTATCTCATCTCACCTCAACGGAGAGTTCTCACCGGCGAAATAGGACCTTGCGAAGACTGACCCCACATCATTTGCTTGAGGGTGCTAAGTAGTCGCAGCTGTGACGTTCGGGCAGCTTGTTCTTCTGATATGATCGATTTGTCTATTTGCGGTGCCACCGATGTTACATCTGCTTTCGACGACTTGGGAATATGATGTCCTTGTGTCCACTTGTCATCCGGGGATCGTTTAGGGGCCGAACGGCCGTCATGCAGCTCTCCAGAGGAATCTGTGCACGGTATGAAACGAGTAAGCTAGGAACAAATATTAACAACTCCAACCTTCAGAATCCATGGGGCGCAGCACAGGCAAAGGAGGGAGGGCTGGGATTCGAATAAATCGAGGTAGCGTATGAAAGGGACATTCTGAGATTCGTTCACACCTCTGCACCCGTGCCCATACCCGTGAAAGAATAAAGGACAGAAGTTCCCTGAGTGATTGGTGACGTAGGCCGAAATCGAACTAAATATGCACACCTACCCTAAGAAACGGTCCAATGTCTGCACATACGTGCTCTCCAGAGCATGTTCCGAAAATCGTGATAACTGTTGTCATTGACCACCAGAAGTTCCAAGCGGCTCACGAGCATTCAAGCCCTGCAGAAATTCAGTGAGAGCCATAGAGGTGCTACGATACGCATGGGGACGAAATCCAACTTGCCATGAGGGTAAGGCACAGCTAGGACGTCAAACACAGGGAAGTATCGCTCTCCAATTAGAATTAGGGTGGGGAGTGGGAGACAAAGAGGTAGGGTTAGCTACGACATCGGTGATGATCCGCCAGCGTGAATTCGTGAAGAATGAAAGTGGTGTCTTCGATCAAAATTACCTCCCTGGCCAGAACTAGGGTGAGGACTCTGAGAAGAGGTAGGTTCCACGACATCGGTGATTGATCCGCCCTTGGCCAGAACTAGGGTGAGGACCAGGAGACAAAGAGGTAAGATTAGCTATGACATCGGTGATGATCCGCCGGTGTGAATTGGTGAAAAATGAAGATGGGGCTACGTGAACTCTACCTCTTCGCTCGCAATAAGAAACCTTTCGAAAATGACGGCTTTGACATCGGCGATGATCCACGAATGTGACTTTGTGAAGAGTAAAAATAGATGCTTTGTGGTACAATCGCAACGTGTTGAGATTGTGAAAAATCGAAGCATGGTGCTCATACCACAAACTCAGCTATGACAGCACAATAGTCTCGTGTCTGCGCAATGAGGCAACGACGACAAGTGGGAGAGCGAGCGAATTGTGAGAGATCTCGTTCCGAAAGGAGGGACTGCTGCAACTATAAGTGCGTCGACACTGGGCTGATTCGACTCACCGTCACCGTCGTCCCCCATTGTATCATCACCTCACCTAATACAATTGCTCTTCATGGCCCCCATTCGTTCTAATGCTCAGAGATGCTCTCCGCGCAAGAGTCAATCGGCACGACGTGGTTTAAACCTCCTCACTGACAGTGATAAGGAGCTTGATCCCAAGGAGTTGATCCAGAAGATGTCGCAGATCGTGGATTTGCTTGGAGAAGACGCGAAGCGAACTCGTAAGGTAGACGAAATCATTCTGTATAATGCACATTCTGATCGCGCGCAGGAAAGTCAAAAGTTGATGGCTGAGAAAGAAACAGCAGAGAAGGCACAAGCTGATGCCAAGGGGGCAGAGGAAAATCTGCGCAAGATGCTGGAACGAGTGAGTGCCGCAGAACACGTGATAGTGCTAGACACGTACTCATCGTCTATATTCCGTCTGCTAGTTCACAGCCACACACGCTGACGTCGTCAAGTGTGGTATATGTCGGAAATGTATTGATCGCCCATTCACGTAGGTGCTCTATAGTATGTGTGTAGAACCGTAATCATTCTTCACGCCTACCAGGTTGATTAACTGCAGTCACTCCTTCTGTTATGGCTGCCTCCGAGAATGGTTCCATAACTGTCTGCTGAAGCAGTTGAAATGGCGAGACATTCCCGCTCACTTGAAGCAGAAACCGGTGACGGCGGCGAAGCTCAAGGAACTCTTCAAAAACAAGTATATTTATGTGGTCCACTATACTTGTCCGACTGCTGGTTGTCTAACCGATGTGGAGAGCAAGCCTATCGAAAACGACCTCGCCGGGAGTATGATTAACGCGGTAAATGATATTTTAGGACCTCTGATGAAACAGGTTGACCCCAATCCACACCTCAACAAACCTGACATTTGGGCAGACATCTTTTACGATGAAGCCTAATAATCCAGTGAGTTTTTTCTTTATCATCATGGTTTTTTCTTTATCATCATGACATTTTGGAACACGCTCATCTTTTACATTTAGGATGACCGGACGAGTACGAACTCGATGACAATGGTTTTCCCTCGGCTAGTTAGAGTAGTCTCCAGGCTTTTATACTACATAACAAGTACAAGTGTCATTTCTTATTTCATTTCATGCCTGGCTCTTGATGAATGTATGCTCGACAACTCCAAAAATCAGGTTCGATGTAAGCACGACTTGGAGACGTTGCGCATCAAACGCGATGGTGGCCGAGAAGCGATGGCTATATGAATCACGATTAGGATGATTTCTTATCCGAATTATAGAAACTTACCGAATGACGGCATCTTGAAGACTAGCAAAACTGGCCTCGTCTCTAATAACCGATCCACATGCAAGTAAACCGAAGAGACCAGCATGTAGTATGTCGCCGAAAGGTGACAGGAGAACGTCAAGACACTGGCTTCAAGTGTAAGAAACATTTCACTGCACGGTCCCACCGACCTTACCTCCGATGTCAGGTTCTCCTTTCTAGCAGTTGTACCAATGAGTAGGTCCCTGGGACTATTATACTGAGTGATTCGTCAAAGCCACCATCACTTTTTGGAGACTGGCAGCTTGAAGTTTGGTCGCAAGGCTTGATGCTTCGCGTTTGTACGCACTCAACTTATCTTTTGTTCCGATATCAAACGGGGGTCGACAAACCGGAAACCATGTTCCGAGTGCACCATATAGATGACCAAACAGATCCAAAGTGGTATATGTACACGCATAATGGAGGACCTCTGGTGCCTCTGAACTCTAATTCTACATCGATCGTATGCCATTTGTCGATGGAGTATAAGCTGAAGTGGTCTCTTGAAGGTCACCGCAGTCCTATTAATTGCATCGCGTTTATGGGCGATGGGAGTCATATTGCTAGCGGTAGTAAGTCGTTGGCATATGGTGGTAGTGATACTGACAGCAAAAAGGTGACGACGGGCATGTCACCGTCTGGTCATTGGAGGATGGAAGTCTTCGCAAACGCTTAAAACCGAAGCAGGGTCCCGTAGTCTCCCTCAAGTGGCTTCACGACGATGCTCGCACCAACATTTATTATCTATTGTCTGCAGGCGCGAATGGGACACTTGTCATATGGCGTTTCAATGTTGAATCGGTGGGTCAGATAGCATACGAGTAAGAACGATCACTCAAAATTGGCAGGTACTCTTTGAATGGGTCCATATGGAGACGGTCTTTGATTCTGTGGTGGAGTGTATGGAACTCGACCAAACCCACAAGCTTCTGGTTATAACTACACAAGGGAGGATTGCACTGTATCAAATAACGAAGGAAGGCAGAGGTGAGCTGAACACTGTTGGTCATTTCGTTGTTATCTTGTTCACGCGGGGTACAGTGAGCCTCCACGCAGCCCAAGTCCACCCACCACCTCAGCATCCACGGCTACCTTCTCTGCCGATATCTGCCCACTTCTTTGATCAAGGTCATTGCATCGTGTTCGCATTCTTAGATTCACGTGAAGTGTATGGCCCTGACTTGTTGATCAGTCGTCGTTAGCTGAAATTTTACTTCATTCGATTTTAGCGTTGCCTGGAAGATTGCACCATGGAACCAAATATTCCAGCATAAAATGAGGACGCGCATGTATGTTCTGCATTTTGGATTCTTTTTGTCATTTTACATGCATTTAGAGGGAGCACCGCGTATCATGAAGCCTCTCAATTATTACTCATGTGGAACCTTGTTGATGGTGTTGATATATATCGCTTGGCATATCAACCAACGTCGTCGCTGCATCACATTCGGCATCTCCGGTTGAAAATAAGGCGAAATTATATATGCCACGTCCAATTCGACTCAGATGGAAAAGTGGCGATTACTGGTACTGACAATGGACAAATATTGTTGTGGGATGTCAACTCGGGGCAATTGGCGCAGGTGCTACACCATGGTTCAGGTATGTCTTCTAAGTGCACATGTCGGTAGCATCATTGACATCGCAGGCAGAGCTTCATGCGGTACAAGTTGTTAGTGTATGCCATGACGTTCTTTTCTACCTTCCGCATATGCCTGATCCAGGTGTATAGTATAACTCGTCTCAAGTGGACAAGCATTTTATCGCCGGTGGGTCTTCCAGCGCTAGCGACCAAATACTTCTTCGAGTATGGTCGACTGAGGTAAGCGCTACTCCTTTCAAAATTGCTGCTCAAAGTCTGATGATAATTATTCCCTCAGTGTGTTAATGATAATGAGTGCCAGAAGGAGAATATTACGGTAGACGGTCGCGACAGTTCACTTTCATGGCGGCGTCGATGTCTCCTTGACTGTTTCTTTGCCCTAGCGTTAAGTGTGTTCATTTTAGCGGGTTTTCAATGGTTTCCGACGACTCTCCTATATGATATCAATGAGAATTCAGCTTAGACTACAGAACCCTCTGCGTAGTCATAGTTTATGGTTTCAACACGGTATCTAAAGATGGCTTTATCGATCCGAATCGCTGTGCATTCGAATATAAGGTTTCAATACTCATTCAAAGTCGTACCAGCATTGCCCACTATTTGTACGCCACACCAACCACTCCCTAGCAAATGAAACCCTTTCTCCCATTTACACCTGAGCATAGTCTAAATGGCCATACCGATTCAATCACTTCTCTTGCCTTTTCTCCAACTGGAAGCCAATTAGCAAGTGGAAGTGAGGATGGAAGCCTCGTTATATGGGAGCCACGCAACGGCGCTCTGATGTCCCGCATCGCCTTTCATTCTGCCATCCTCAGCCTTACGTGGGATCCTCGACATTTGTATCGCTTACTCATCGGCTGTTCGGACGGTACCCTAGCTATTTGGGAAAACGCAGAGGTAGGGATATGACTGATAGTATCAAAGAACAAACTAATTCTACTGATAGACACAGGAATCGACTGGTTCCGTCCTCACTGGCACCAAAGCCCCAGTTTATGCGCTCGCTGTTGATGAATATAGTGGTTACGTCGCCATTGCTGTAGGCTCGGAGATCCACGTCGCGAAAGAGGTTTCCCATAGTGCGTTGCATTAATGATAGTAAAGGGTAATATTGACGTTTTCTAGACAAATGTGCTACTTTCAAGATTTTCCCGCCACCAAGCGAACTACCACTTATGGCTGGGCAACCTGACAAGAGGATACGTGGTCGAGCACTCGCATTTAGGGAGCGAGGTACCAAGCTGGTCATCGCCTACCTCAATCATGGTGTAGTGTAAGTGTCTCCGAGCTGGCATCTTAGGTATTGGAATGTTCAACTCTCATGTTAGTTGTTGGGATGTTCTCTCTTTTGAGCAACTTTGGCAGATTAATCCGATCCATAGTCACCAAATTGTGTAAGTGCTTAAGATATCATTCTACAGATGCCTCTTTGAAGATTATGCTAGCGGTCATGCTGCTCTCTCACCTGACAGGAAATGCATCGCCCTGACGAATTTGGGTGATGGTGTTGACGTATATTCCCTAGGACGGTCTCACCCTGATATTCGTCTCAAGAACCGACCTCTCTCGGAAGCAAAAAACATTCCGATGCAAGTGTCCTGGCTCCGGGATGGTACTGCTGTTGTCAGTGGTTCGTCTGATGGAGGCGTTCGTATATGGGAAATGCCATCAGGGGAGCCCCTTCAGTTGTTAGAGCATGAAGGTATATTAACATCTCTCATCTGCGGAAGCTATTTTTGACCTTCGATCCAGGGTGCATTGTTCAAGCCGTCGCCGTGTGTTGCATGATCTATTTGTGTTTTCGGGTCGCTGACTAGCATGCACTAGACTTTTGACTATCCCAGTTGTACTGTAATCGCTACTGCAACTGCCGAAACCGCGGAAAACACCTACATCAAGGTATGGAAAAGCAAGAATAATGGTGGGAGCTCTCACGTTCTACAAAACACATTAATGGTATTTGAATAGTGCTTTCGACGTCTTTGAGGGTCGTTAAGTTCAATCTTTGGACACGGAATCTCGCCCTGAAAGGCACCATTCGCTCGCTACTGGAGATGAGGGTTCGGGTGCTTGTTGCACTTGGGATTATTGGTAGCTTGTTATTTATAGCCTACTATGCACAGAACGTCTATGAGGTGTGTCGTTGCTTTGCCATTAGGATTTAATAACTGACAGCCTTTATACGGTTAGCGGCTGCTTTTGATCTCTGATACGGAAGTACCCATTGCACACCTCTTGCAATTGTACCCCAGGGATTTACGCCTGTCTTTCACCACAATAATCCGTCGAACCGCTCTGAGCGTGATCGAATATTTGCGGAAAAAATTGCAGGATGAGGAGGCGCCAATTCCCGAAATAATTTACATTTGACAGAATTGTACGTTGATATACATTGTGCATGGGTAGTGGCATGGTAGTAAGAATCGTCCAATAATTCGCATGCACATGTAGGCAGCGACCAGCGAATGAGCTGCAGCGATACCAGATCAGCCCTCAGCGTTGCGCTGCGAAAACAATGTGTAGGACGGATGGTCATGACGCGTGCATGATGAGAGAGAATGAGCACATTTACAAAGGCCTGGCAACGTTGCTCGCACTTCGATTTCTCTGCCTATCATCAGCCTTAGTACGGTAGAAGATGGTTTGTCATTATCCGCATGAGATGCGTGGCTCGAGGCATTGCCCGGACATCACGTACGAAGCTGAGGGTATGCAACAAAGATCTCATAGCGTACGTCACGACGAGTCCTCGGAACAACGCCCGTCCACTGTCACAGTTGGTTCAAATGCAGCGTAGGTATTGGGTCACACATGTCGAGTGGCTAAATTAAAGTACAAAGGATTTCGAGAAGGTCATTTTTTGTGGATAGAATATCGAGTTCTATGTCTGATACGGAGTCCTACGAGACAGCCCCACAAATTCAAACAAACGGTCTGGGTTAAGCCACTGGTATTGTGGTTCAATCTTCAAATTCGTGTCTTCCGTCGAAGCCCATCCTGTCTATTTTGAACTTGAGACATTCCCCATAGTTAGATGGTCGGAAGGCTCTAGGCTAACGACAAGTTCCCGTCACTACAATATACTCGTGAAGCGCTCTTACAAATTTTTCGTCGGCGGTGAGTTTGGAGCTCAGATTAGTGGCAAGGTTGTCGGGCCTTTGCCTGCGGTGATAAGGGCCCCCCATCAACATTGACAATGACATTGCTGGGTGAAACAAAAAGGGTGAATGATTTCAGGTCAGATAAAAAAATGAACTTAAACCTAGCTAGTTACCTGTTATTCTGTACATGATAAATAGATGAAAAAGACAGGTCAGACAGCAATAGCTGTGAGAACCCAGACCCTTCAGTCACCTGTGGTCCTGAAACTGGGACACCTGACATGTACATTTTGGCCTAAACATAGGACTAGCTGATGTCAGCTGACCGACCCTGACTTGGTGTCAGCCAGTTGAACCAACTGGTGGTGTCAGCCAACATGGCTGGGCAATGCCACCCCCCCTGCAAGTGGGGTTGGCTGGATGGCATCCCCCCCTGAAACTGGAGTTGGCCAGCCTGGCTGGGGGATGGCATCCCCCCCTGCAAGTGGGGTTGGCCAACCTGGCTGGGGGATGGCACTCCTGCCTGCAAGTGGGGTTGGCCAACCTGGCTGGGGGATGGCACTCCTGCCTGCAAGTGGGGTCAGCTGACCTGGCTGGGGGATGGCACCCCCCCTGAAAGTGGGGTTGGCTGGCCTGGCTTGGGGATGGCATCCCCCCCTGAAAGTGGGGTTGGCCAACCTGGCTGGGGGATGGCACCCCCCCTGAAAGTGGGGTCAGCCAGCCTGCCTGGGGGATGGCATCCCCCCCTGCAAGTGGGGTCAGCCTGCCTGCCTGGGGGATGCCACCCCCCCTGCAAGTGGGGTTGGCCGACCTGCCTGGGGGATGCCACCCCCCCTGAAAGTGGGTCAGCTGCCCAGGCTGGGGGATGGCATCCCCCCTGAAAGTGGGGTTGGCCCACCTGGCTGGGGGATGCCCCCCCCCTGCAAGTGGGGTTGGCCAGCTTGTCTGGTGGATGGCATCCCCCCCTGAAAGTGGGGTCAGCCAACCTGGCTGGGGGATGCCACCCCCACCCCCCCTGAAAGTGGGGTCAGCTGCCCAGGCTGGGGGATGGCATCCACCCTGAAAGTGGGGTCAGTCGACCTGGCTGGGGGATGGCATTTAATCCATCACTATGGTGCATCACAGGTTGAACAAGGCTAGAGCTTGTTCCATCAATTCCAAATTTTTGAAGATGTGGGTTGGGTAATCACTATACTAGGGAACCCACAGATGGTTGATCCACACCCCTTGCAGACCTTCAGTCACACAGACAATCCTCAAATTACTCACAATCATGAAAGGTGACTCTTTCAACCCAGCTCATTTTCTAAACTTATTGACAATTCCAATGCACTCCCTTGCTGACACTGGTGCCCTTATTCAGAGTTGCATGTACCCTTGACATTCATAATTCTATAATCTATTACCTTTTGCCACCACATACATATCTACCCATCCATTTACATGGCTCTCTTGGTCTGATTCCAAGTTCTCACTCCCTTCCTTTGATTTTCCTCCACCTTCTTCCCCTTTCCCTCATCCTTCTTTGCCATCTTCTGTCCTCTGGTCACAATCCCACTCCCTGCCCTTTTCCTTTTCCTTGGAGGAGCTTCCTCCTCCTCCTTCTCCTTCTCCTCATCCCCTCTATCACTCTCACCCAACCTAGCACCCCCATCTCCCCCTTGTGGTCCCTTGGTGCCTGCTGGACATTGCTCCAACCTTGAAACTACTACCCCCACTACATCCATCACATCATCCCCCCTCTGCACACCAAGCTTGGAGTTCAACAAAAAATTCAGCTCACTGACCAAAGGATCATCCTCCTCCGCTTCTTGGGCACAACTACACTCCCTTAACAGAAACCCAAGTCCCAGAACCACCTCCAGACCCCTTGAAGAGGAACTGAACCTTACACTTTGCAACTCTCCAATTGCCTTTCAGAAAGTCCCCAAATCCAAGTGGGTTTCCTCTGGCAAGTACTTGGCACTCCATGTCCAAGTTGCCCAGTAGGGGAAGTCTACCTCTGGCCCCTTTCCATGCTCCTATGACATCTGTTAGTTAGTCTAGTGCTCCCTGACAGTCACAGACTTGCCTGTTCTGGTAGGGCATCCACCAGGTCAACAAGTACTTGGTACCTGGGCATGATGGAAAGAGACTTCAAATAAGAGATCCAGTCTTTGCTGGCCAGGACTGGACTCTTCTGGGTTTGACTGGCCCACATCTGTAGTGGCCTCCCCTAGGACCTCACCACCATCAACAGTCTGCTCAGAGGGTCCTCCAACTGAGTGCTGTATGACTGAAGGCCCTGGTATGCCTGCCCCACCCACTTCTGCTTCACTGTCATAATCCACAGTCACCCACACTCTCTTCTTACTACTTCCCACCACTTTCCTGTCAAACTGCCTGGACAAAGGTGCATCCTCCTTTTTGCAATCAATGAATGACACAATCACCTTCTCCTCTGCCTCTAGGGATTACCAATGATCCCAAAGCAACCCAAGATCAGCCTTTGTCCATTTGGAAGGATCCTTCATCATAAAACCCTCTGGGATAGACTCAGGGTCCAGATACTCCAATGGGGACTTGATCAGCAAGCCCCAGGGAACCTTGGCCTTGGGCTTCTTTGTGAACTTGGCTATGTCCCAAACTTACATCAGAAATGCAGCTATGCACATGCCAAGCAAGACACACCATAAGCAGCTTGGAAGACTGCTCTTGCCAAGTTCTGTTGCACCTTCAACTTCTGCCCACCCCAAGTGGGCACTTCTGGATTTCCATCCTCATCCAAGGATATCTCCACCTCCTGCTTCTCAGCTGAATCTTCCTCCACTAAGCAGTGATCAATTGGCATAAATATGTTGATAGACAATACACTCCACTCACCAGGGTTAGTCAACAGATAGTCAGTCAATATGCTCTCTGCAGTCAAAACCCAATCCTTGCTTGACTGGGATGACTCAGTGAATACCTTCTTCCCATCCCCTGGTGCTGTCTCAAACCTGGTGGTCTTCTTTAGGATTGGAACCAACAAGGTAAGTGAAACTCACACTGCCAGCTTGATCTGGCCTTCCCCTGACTCATGCCCTACAAACATCACCACATGGGACCCCATGGTTCTCTGAACAGTTTCAATAAAATCTTTGGCCATAGCAGGGAGATTTTTTCTGCAGTATCTGTTTATTTGCCAGCTCAGTACAAGGTCTGAAAGTTGGAGGTGTACCTATGAATCATGGGTCTCTTTGGGTGCACCTAACTTGTTCCACTTTTCTGCTGCCCTCCCAGCTTCTGCTTTCCTGTCATCAGAAAGGGACTCCCACCACTGTTGGACAATCCTGGTCCTCTGCCCTATGGTCTTGTGGTCCTTGGTGTCCCACCTTTCCCTATCATAGCTGTCCATTTCCTCCTTGAAAACCAGCTGTGCTGCAGTGAAGGCTGTAAAGGCCTTTTTGTAGTCCCCAGCCTTGGTGGGTCTGGCCTTTTCCTCCCTGGCCTTCTCACCCTCACCAACATCTTCTTTGTTCTTTCCAGTGAAAGCAAGAGTCAGGATTTGCTGGATGATGGCTATCTCATCTTGCTGGTCTTCTGGATCCAGTTGTGACAACCACTCCATCAAGATGGCCTAGACAAACCTCAGACCTGTCCAGCATGATGAACAAGGATCTCACCACTCTCAGATTTTGTGGCAGTTCCACAGAATGCAATGGTTCATGCTCAAGAATCTTCCCCTTCACCTCAGCCAGGATCTCATTCCTGAGCTCCAAGTTCCCCCTTGCTTCTTTGTACATTCCTACATAGGAGGACAGGATTTCAGAGTAGGCTTTCTTCCAGTCAGACATTGGATGGTTCAATGGGGGGAGGTATGTAGCAGCAGAGAATTGTTGTTGCAGGTGGAAGATAGAAGGTGAAAATTTTTGGCCCTTACTGATTTAGGCAGGTGGTTGAAAAAATGTCGGCCCTTCCTCTTTGGGCATTACTTGTTTTATTTGCACATGTTTGGCATTCACTTAGATTCCAATACCAAGTCACCAAGCCAAGGGCATCACTAACACACACCATACTGTGTGTTTCCACTCCCATTCTAAATACAATCCACACGTTTACCTTGGAACATCAATCTTGCCTTCTTTGCAAAGTCATTCCAACTCCATCTGCTTTTTAGCATAAGCCTCTTTCCCTGGCTCAGTTGACTGCAGAGCCCTTTTCTCCCCACATGTCCTTGTGGTACTCAAACCAAAGGCAAGTCCAAAGCATCTCATGCCTCACCAGTGACACTTCTTCTTTCCATCTGTCCCTTGTTGCCCTTGCTTTGAGCCAATTGATCCTGTAAACTACACACCACTGTTAGCAAGACATATGGCAAGAGCATACACTTACATTCTTCCATCAAGCCCCCACCCTGGAGACTCAGCTGACTCTGTTCACCCTCCATCATCCAAACCCAAGCCAGTTTACTGGTCCCCTGGCCAAACCTGTTCTCCTCTGTCACCTCCTTACTCACTGCAAGATCATTGGGCAGGATTTCTTGATACTTTTCTGCCATGTCAACATTGGAGTCCAGCCTGAGAATGGCCTGTCTGGCCCTCTGATAACCTCTGACATGTGTCACATCCATGACATGCATGCAAGGTCCGGACTGTAACCCAGCCATCCTCTGATGTTGTCCTATTCCTATGGGACTCTGTTGTGTGTCTTCGTTTCCATCTCTATATTTAGTATATGTTTCTCTTGCCTCTAAGTGACTTGCCATACCTGTATCCATGCCTAATCTTTGTATCTCCAGCTATCCAGCGACTACTGGCTTATCTTACCAATGCCTTACTAATGTTCTGAATCAT
The DNA here is from genome assembly GCA_024663435.1 of Pisolithus sp. B1. Taxonomy (NCBI): domain Eukaryota; kingdom Fungi; phylum Basidiomycota; class Agaricomycetes; order Boletales; family Pisolithaceae; genus Pisolithus; species Pisolithus sp. B1. The sequence goes on from JANFAA010000038.1 coordinate 137,218, forward strand.
CCGTACTGTGCTCCAGTAGTTGTCACACCCCAGACATTGCTTTTGAATGCTCTCCGTAGTATAAAAAGTCATTGTACATATGTTGTAGCACCTCAGTTCGAATATCAACAAAGATACTCATTGATCTCACTCAATTCCAGATATCCCTGGATAGCTCCAACTCCAGGACTCGGCAAGACTAAGTGTACAAAAGATTGTACACTAAACTCCGACACTCCAGACCTTTGATATAACTCTACCTACGCCCTCGGACCTCTCAGAGACTGTTGAGAACCAGTCCTGACAACTTGCTTGTTTATCCTGGCCACCACTTTTTGGATTTCCTTCTTGGTCCTGGTACCTTCCCTGGTAGAATTTGCAGTCTGGAAGTTCTGTCAGTATAACATGGCTTTGTTTCCAAGGTCTGTTCTCAGTTGGTCTAAACAATCATTAGCTTGTCCAATCCTGAGTTCCCTCTCCTCTTTGAGAAGGTCAACAAGGCCCAGCTCTGTCAGTTTGGCACTCCCAATGGAAGAGGGCATCCATATACTCATGAGCTCAGAAGCTGGCTCCTCAACTTCCTCTCCAGGAACTTCCCAGTACCCATCATCTTCACCCCAGAACTCCCTATCCTCCTCCTCCTCCTCTTCTTCTTCTTCTTTCCCACAAAATTCTGGATCATCCTGGGGAGTGAAAGCACTATCAATCTCCAAACCTTTGAAAAATGCTTGACCATTACTATGGAATTTTTCAATCTTGGCAGAAAGTCTCTGCCTCTTCACAGAGATTTTGACTTCTTGGCTAGTGGAGATGGGATTTGGGAGTTGTCAGAGTTCAGATCTCAGCTGGTCCCTGCAGGCCTGGTCAGCAAGAAAATCACCTTCAGCTCAAGAGGGACCTCACTGTGAGTCCTCAATGCTGATTCCTTCAGCAAGCCAGGCCACAGAACCACCACTTCCAAATGGAGTCATTGGGTTTTTCATGAGTTGTAACTACACTTCATGAAAGGTGGGAGCTACATATAATTATCAGAAGGAGTCATCAGCCCATCCACAAGACCAACCTTTGTCCCCTTTCAACAAATAAATATCTAGGGCCTCCCCCCTATCAGCCTCTGCCCTTAGAGCATCCAATTCCCATCCAGAAACCCTGTCAGGATCCAGAACAGCAGTCAATTGCTCATAGGCCTGATTCATTTCCTCCAGACACTTGTTGGAAGTCTTGTATTTCTTCAGCAAAGAGGGGACTGAAATGGTCCACATAAATTTACCCTCCTTGGAGAAAAAACCCTCACCTAGTCCCACCAGCTTTTTCCAGTTAGAATCCCTCATATGATCATCATACACCTCTTGCCTATGGGCCTGAGTCATGGACATAGCAGTTGGGGAGATCTTATTGAATGGAGCCCACAATGTCTCCAGAATTTCTCCATCCAAGTGGCCTGCACCTTTGACAAAGTTGAGGCTGTACCTTGGAAAGCAAGAGAGCTTGTGTGCAGCCAAATGGAACTTGCCCACAGCAGGGACAATCTCCAGAGCTGGGGGAAGAAGGGAGGGACTATTTTTCACTCAACTCCAGAAGTTGACACTCCACTTGCACCCTACATCATAAATCACCAGTGCTTTAGTGATTCTCTCAGAACCATAGCCAAGAGCATTGCAAATGGAGTAGTCTGTGTTCATATACCTGACCAAAAATGAGCTCCAAGCCACCAACATCAATCCAGGTATTTCACACACCTCTCCCCTTTTTGAAAATCCACCACAGAGTGGGGGACAAAGCAGCCATGTCAAGCACAAGCTGTGGCACCAATCCCTGTGGACCTGAGGTTGGACTTGTTGATGTTTGCAGCATTAATGGCCCTGTGATTGCTGCAGGTGGATCTCTAAATTATTGGTCAGCAAGCAAACTCCAAGACCTTGAAACCTCTCACCTCCTTGGTATCCAATGACTGTTGTAGATGATTCTGATATGGCCCCTCAGAAACCATATACCCTTTTCCATCTGACAAGGCCACATCTAACTCTGGCTTGTTCATTTTCATATGCTGAGCAGTGAAGTTGCCATCTATGACATATGTATTGCCTCATGACAGTATCCCTGAAGAAAGTTAGAAACCCAATTGGAATGGATTACAGTCTCTTACCTGTCATACTGAACTTTCCAGTCTGCAGGTAAATTAAGACCTGGCTGGGGGCAGGCAGGGCAGAAGAGGGCAAGTCCTCCATCCCCTGGATCTTTCCCAGCATCATGCCCAAAACCAAACCATTTCCTATGTTTCAAATCCCTCCATAGCCAAGAAACCCTCATCAGCTCCCTGTACCTGTCCTAACAAGCAGAGAAAAACAACATGAACATCATCCAATTAATTGTAACACTACACTCAACTGGTACCCTTTCTGGAAATGCATTGTTGGTGAACCTTTTCAGCTTCTGATAGAAACTCATAGCAGAAGTCTTGCACTCCAAAGCATCTATCAGAAAGTGGTCAAGCACATCAAATGTGAAGGCAGTTTTGGGCTTGGAAATGCTGGCTGGGAAGAGTCTTTGATGAAGCAAGTCAAGGTGCCAGTCATTGGGATCAGACCCAGGACATTTGCACACTGAAACCTCATGAGAAAAAATCCCCTCAGTGTGCACAATGGTCATCTGGAACTGGGAAGACTTCCTGATGACAGGGTCATCATAAGGCCTCCCCAATAAAAATGCCACTGACCTGTGATTGGAGGGACCATCCCCAGTTACATAGCCTGACTCCTCTGGATCAGGGTCTGACCAATTACAGGGGCAGGGATCCCCCCCATGGCCAATATGCCACAAGAAGCCAAGGTCCATCAAGGAGGTAGGCTGGTAGTGAGCACCATTCCACCTTTGGACCTTGTGAAAGGGGAGGTTCCTGTGAACTTTGACAGCACAGGGACTGCACCAGGCATGGACACCAGCACAAGACATGCACCAGACACTTCCTTCTGCTTCAGAGCACTGCTCACAAATCCCCCCCTTAGCCAGCTGCTCCCCTTCCAAAATGATATTTAGATACTCTGCTCTCCAAGGCAGCCACTCTCTGATATAGTCATTTTGACTCTGCAGGTAATTTTTAATGGTGGACCATCCCCAAATCAAAGTACAGACCTTTGTGTGTCTTCTGGACTGGGGGGCATCATCTACATCATTCCAGTCAGAGTCAGGGATGTCAAGAGAGTCATGGAAGTCAGAGAAGTTGAGATGTTGGGAGGATGCCTTGGTTCTTGGAGTCCCAGGTGTGGAAGGCTGACTTCCAGATGGGAAGTAGAGGTGCCTAGCATCCACTTCTTTGTGGGTGAGCTTTCCCCTTCTGGTCTTGGTGGGTTGGAAAGTGTACAAAGAACCTCTCCCCAAGGATTTTTGCAGGACTTTGGACCTTCGATGATGCATGTTGAACAACACAGATTTGAAACACAGGGAATACTCTAGATGTACAATTTTCACTTGGAAACTCCAGTTGACATCGGCTAAGGGACTCGGCTAGGTACACTAAGTTTGTAAAAATTTTCCCAAGAGATCCTTTTGTCAGGTAAAAGATGGCCTGGCCAGTCCAAATCTGTTATGGACAGCATCCTTCATGTAGCGAGCAAGGGCTATTCTTTCACCTTTCTCCCATTTTGGGACAGAGTGGTGGAGAAGTTTACCAGCAAGGTAAATCATGGTGCCTGGCTGGTAACTGAAAATGGAGCCGAGATCCAAAACATGAAATTGGGCATCATGAGTTCCCAGGCTCACCAGCAAGTCCAGGAGAGAGGGTGCAGAATCCTTGTCCAAATGAGGGGGAGTCTCTTGGTTCACTATGACATCTATGCCAACATAGATGGAAGGCCACTGGGTCCCAGAAGGGGGTTGGGTGACCACCCAGTCTCCCTTGGCTGCAATGGCATCCTTGCCAACTCTAGCCAGATCTGGCAGTACAAGTCCTGAAATGGAGTTCCAGAACTCTTCTGCATAAGAGATTTCATGAAGCCATTCCTTCACAGCAGGGATTTTGAGATTGGAACTTTCATAGACCTTGTCCTGCAACCTCTTTGAGACCATTAGCCTTGCAATCTACACCAGACCATGAGGAGAAGAGTACCAGATGACCCTGCTGGAAAGTTGCAGGAGAGTTCATAAGCCTGCCATGGCCAAACTTGGCATCAGCCAATGGGTCCATGTCTCTGCCATCAAGCTCTGGCACATGTCTATGGCCAAACCTCATGCTAGATTCATTTTTCCTCTTGGAGTGCTTCACAAGGCTGCCTTTCAAGGGGAGGTGAATCCTATTCAGATGTTTCTACCAGTGCATTAATATAAATATAAGATATACATGGGGGAAGAGACTGCTTCACCACTCTTTCAGGAGGAATGATGCCTGGTAGATACCAAAGCATCACTCTACCATGGACATCCAAAATAGTGGCATGGTCAGAGATGTGCCCCCATTGGGGATATTGAAAATACTTGGTCTTGTCTGCAGCATGGGGCCTGGGTTCAGCAAACTTATCAATGTCCCACTTGGTTACATCTTTTTCAGGACTCAGACATTGCACTTTGACTGTCTGGAGGGAGACTCACAGGGGTTCAGGATTGCATGGGCAATGACAAGGGCAGACTGTTGGAATATAAACTGCCCCTAGTAGTATAAGACTTAGGTGCGATGATGTGTCGCTTACATAAGCAAAAAAGCGTACATACAGTAGGGTAAATTTTCTCCCTTCCCTCCTCAGTAGCTTGGAGTTACTGGGGAGTAAGTCACCCTTTTATTTAGCCTTACTTTTACTGACCATCTGTAGACTAATTATCTGACAGGTAGATATGAATATAGTAGCTTGGAGTTACTGGGGAACTAATTATCTGACACAGACAGCTTGGTTTCATTGGAGGAAATAGATGCAGAAGGAAGGTCTTCTGCAGCCATAACCCTTTGGAGGTTAGTCAATTGGGACATGACTGTCAGTCTATGATATTACATCAAGCAGGGTGTAGCCACCAAGGAGGAAGTAGTTCTCAATACCTTGGCTTCCTAAGGTCTGACTTTTGTAGTACCACAGATGTGGAAAGTTTGGATCCCTGAAGTACAGTTGTCAGGATCCCATCCACCATGGCAGACAGGGCATCAGAGGAGGTTGAGGAAGAATTCATTGCACACTTGTGGGCTCAGGGGTGATGATGATGTAGTGGGATGCAGCAGAGTGTGTAAATTTTTAAGCTGTGAAATTGTTATTCAAAAGGGTAACTTTGCCTGGTGCCTACTTATTCTATATGGGACATAAGCTTAGGGTTAGGGTTAGGCCCCAGAAATTACAAAAAGTGAAGACAAAAAGAAGGCAAGTCAAAACCCTTTCAAGATAAAATAGGGTGATAAGTTGGGAACCAAGTTACAAGTCAAAACAAACAGAACAAAAAAAGAAGTTCCCAGTGGAACAGACTCACTGACAACTGTCCAGGAGGGGCCCTTCCCCCAGAGCAGAAGCAGGTCATCAAGGAAAAAAAAAAGAAGTGAAAATCAAGAAAAAGGATCGTGTGATTTATTAGGCCAACCTACACTGGCAGGCATGGACCAAATCCCCCCAGACCAACATTTGCTGGCCAACACCAGTTGGCACAGACTAAGTGAAGAAAAAGATAGCAATGTTTTATTTATGAGGCCAGCCTGCACTGGCAGGCATGGACCAAATCCCCCCAGACCAACAGTTGCTGGCCAACACCAGTTGGCACAGACTAAGTTCAGAAAAAAAATAACAACATTTTATATTAGGCCAGCCTACACTTGTAGGCATGGACCAAGTCACTAAGACAAATAATTACTGGCACACACTAGTGAGCACAGATATCCAGATAATAAGCCAACTTGCACTAGCAAGTATGGACTATTACTACCCTACACTACAAGATTAACTAACCTACCCCTCATACCAACACATGCACTGGCCAGGTACAGCGTGGATGAAGGGTCACCATGCAGGTATGTGCAGCTGCAGCCTGCAGAAAGCCAGCATGGCACCTATGGATCAATGGTTAGTCAGAGCACAGCCAGCTGAAGTGTGGTGAGACAACATGGTCAGTACATAAGTAGTAACATGGAGGAGTGGGAGGCTTTACCTAGAAGCTGGGCTGGGTGGTGGGACGACATGGTCGGTATGCATATAGTAACACATGGGGGGGAGGGGGGGGCAACAGCTGACCTGGAAGTTGGGTCACATGATAAGACAACATGGTGAGTACACACATAGTAACACGAAAGGGGGGGGAATGGCTTACCTGGAAGTGGGGTAGGGTGGTAGGACGACGCAGTCAGTACGCATGTAGTAACATGAAGGGGGGGAGCAAAAGGCTGACCTGGAAGTTGGGTAATGTGGTGAGATGACATGGTGAGTATGCATGTAGTAACACGAAAGGGGGGGGGTCAACAGCTGACCTGGAAGTGGGGTAGGGTGGTGGGATGACATGGTCAGTATGGACATAGTAACCACAAAGGGGGGGCAAAAGGCTGACCTGGAAGGTGGGTAACATGGTGAAACAACACAGTCAGTATGCACATAGTAACACAAAGGGGTGGGGGGGAATGGCTGACCTGGAAGCTGGGTAGGGTGGTGGCACGATGCAGTCAGTATGCACATAGTAACAAGGCATGGGGGGGAACAGCTGACCTGGAAGTGGGCTGGAGTGGTGAGACAATGCAGTCAGTATGCATGTAGTAACACAAATGGGGGGAACAGCTTACCTGGAACCAGGATAATGTGGTGAGACGACATGGTCAGTATGCACATAGTAACAGGAGCACATAGTAACATGAAGGGGTGGGTGGGAACAGCTGACCTGGAAGCCAGGTAGGGTGGTGGCATGACGTGGTCAGTAGGCAAGTAGTAACACAAAGGGAGGGGAGTTAATGGCTGACCTGGAAGTGGGGTAGGGCGGTGGGATGACATGGTCAGTATGCACGTGGTAACACAAAGGGGTAGGGGATCAATGGCTGACCTTGAAGCTGGGTAGGGTGGTGGCACAATGCAGTCAGTACACATGTAGCAACATGGAGGGAGGGGAAAGAACTTACTTACAGGGATTATGAGACCCATGGTGAACGTGTGACGATGGCCATGTCGACAGGGAGGGGGGACAGGAGAGGAAGATGAGGGGGAGAGGACGAAAAACAAAAGGAAGGAGATGTGGGAAAGGGTGGTGTTGATATAATTTCTGTGTTTGGCTATGCTTGACTCACACATGACTGTGCAAAAAAGTCAGCTCATGTCTTGTAGTTGTGTGGCAACTTTGCCTTTGTTTGATGCACATGTGACCGTGAAAAACAAATTGGCTTGGCATGCCAGAGTGAAGGCCATGTGCAAGTCCAACTGTGGCAAATTTTTTGTTTGGCTATGTCTGACTCGCACATGACTGTGCAAACAAAATCAGCTCATGTCTTCTAGTCATGTGGCAACTTTGGCTGTGTTTGATGCACATGTGACCATGAAAAACAAATCCACTTGATGTGCCATAGTACAGGTCACATGCCATTCCAACCATGGCACATTGTTTGTTTGGCTATGTTTGACTTGCATGTGACTGCATGAAAAAAATCAGCTCATATCTTCTAGTCATGTGGCAACTTTGGCTGTGTTTGATGTACATGTGACCGTGAAAACCAAATCCACTTGCCATGCCATTGTCATGCCTGTGCCTCTATCCTGGCCTGTCCTCCATTGTCAGCAGTTCTCCCCCACTCTGCTCCGCCCCTATCTGTTCGCTGTAGCACTCATATGGCACGTCCCCACCCCATCCTCTGTTGGACCCTGTCAGCCTCTGTCAGTACTACCATGTGACTGTTCTCTCTCGGTCAGGTGACATCCTCCCTTGACTTAGGGGGCACTTTCCTTTTGGGTCAATGGTCCAGTCTAGGTATGGCGCAGCTGCTGTGCCGCATGGTACAGTGCAGGGTCGCTTCCTGTTTAGGCTTTCAGCCTATCGTCTGATTGGTTATCAGTGGGCGCTCTGAAGACACTCCATTCCGCACTATTCCTTTTAGATACTTTTTCTTTGTCCCATCCCTCGCCTCTGTCTTCTGTACTCATACCCTGACTGAAGTTTTCTGACATTTCTGTCCCTTGAAATTTTATTGTGCTCCGTATGTTAGTTCTGTCAAGCAGATAATGTCACTTTTAAGTGTGTCACTTGCCACTAGAAGGAAAACCAAGCAAACCCTCAACCTTACTTTGTAAGTACACCACCTCCCCACTGCCACTTATGTTCACATTGTGCCAAGGGATTCTACTCTCAAGGACAACCTGTCCTTGCCCACCCTCCTCTTATCCAGGGTACCTTTCAGCATGCCATCTCTGGCCAGGTAGCCTCCCTCCCTACTGCCCTTGTCCACCTCCATATGGACAGCCTAGAACTTGGGCATCCTCAGGTCAATGTATTGGACTCCTATTTCCAGCCCTACTTCCCCAAAAAAAGCTATCACTTCTCTCACCTGCCCTTCAACTTGGCCACTGAGGAGTCTCTGCTGACTTATGAGAGGGCAGCAATGGACCTCACTCATTCCCTCTCATCCTTCTCAAGGGTGGTCCTTTTGCTCACCACCCATAGTGATGAGGAAAGAGGGGATCTCTTTGCTGGTCATCTTGATGATAAACCAGTAGCATTCAAGGTCTCTGAGGTAAGTGACAAATCTCCTCTTTACCTCCTTACTAACCATGTCCAAGTGCCTCCAAGTACTGTTCAACCCCCTCACCAAAATTGTCCAGGGTGCAGACATAATATTCTATGTCTGTGGCTCTATTGTTACTGTAAAAGACAGCTTCAATGATTTAAAAGAAGCTGCTCATAAGTGAGTGTTTCCAACATTTTTGGATCTTTTTCTCTAACCTTTTCCAGATTCAAACCAAGATCCATGATCTTGTTTGATGCCCAACACCTGCAGCTGGCCAGTACCACCCCTTACCTGCTGAGCCTACTGGACAGTACCATTGTTCAAGGCTTTGATGTCTTCCAAGCAGCCAAGTTTGCCCTCAATGATTGTGCACTGCTTGGGAGGCATTCCAATATCATCATCATCATGTGGAGGTCTGAAGGGCAAGGTGTACATAAAGTGGAAAAGGTAGTGGTGGAGAAATTGTTGTGGACTGATAAGTTTATCAGACCATGGGGAGAGCATTTGCCTGTTCAATGCCCTCAATGTGGAACCATGCAGAAGTGGGAGTCTGGTTCTGCAGGTAAAACTATTACCTATGAGTGCAGGTATGCTCAGTGTGGGTTTGAAAAAGGGCCTAAAAAGACTTCCCTCCCACCCAAGAAATTTATTTACTCTATTCCTCCTCATGCCATATCTTTAACACAGGGGAAAAAAGGAACATCTTCCTGGTTACAACTTACCCTTTAGAAATATACCTGTAACCTTGTAAATACCCCCTTTTATGTTAGCCAGCATTACAAATCCTTCATGAGTTTGCAAAATCTCTTAACTACTTCCATCCCTACAATAATAAAGTTGGTGTATCATAAACTGATAACAAGGTCATCAGATAGTCAACTTTCCAAGAGGTTGATTAATCAGATGCTCCCCCTAGTAGGGTTGGCTGAATCCACTCTTAGGACATGGGTTGTCCCCCCAGTGAGGGTGGCCAATGCCACTCTCAAGACAAGGGCCATTTTCCCAGGAGCCACTGTCAGCATGTGGGCCATCCCCCTTAATGAGGCCAGCTACCCCTACACCCAGGACATGGGTCATCCCCCCAGTGAGGTCTGCCAATGCCACTGTCAGGATAGGTCATCCCCAGCCAACCCCACTCTCAGGACATGAGTCATCCCCCACCTAATCCCCCTTTCAAGAGGTTGTGGCAACCCCCAGGTAGGTCAGCCTATGCCACTTTCAGGGAGGTGGGTCATCCACCAGACACATTTACCTATCCCACTTTCAGGGGGGTGGGCCATCCTGCCCCAGGTCAGCCCATCCCACTTTCAGGGAGGTGTGCCATCCCCCAGCCAGGTTGGCCTATCCCCTTTCAGGGGGGGACCATCCCCCTCCTAGGTTGGCCTATCCCCCTTTCAGGGGGGTGGGCCATCTCCCAGCCAGGTTGGCCTATCCCTCTTTCAGGGGGGTGTGCCATCCCCTTTCAGGGGGGGACCATCCCCCTCCTAGGTCAGCCTATCCCACTTTCAGGGGGGTGGGCCATCCCCCAGCCAGGTTGGCTGATCCCCCTTTCAGGGGGGGGGGACCATCCCCCAGCCAGGTCGGCCTATCCCCCTTTCAGGGGGGTGGGCCATCTCCCAGCCAGGTTGGCCTATCCCACTTTCAGGAGGGTGTGTCATCCCCCAGCCAGGTTGGCCTATCCCACTTTCAGGAGGGTGGGCCATCTCCCAGCCAGGCTGGCCTATCCCACTTTCAGGGGGGTGGGCCATCCCCCAGCCAGGTCAGCCTATCCCCTTTCAGGGGGGGGACCATCCCCCTCCTAGGTCAGCCTATCCCCCTTTCAGGGGGGTGGGCCATCCCCCAGCCAGGTTGGCCTATCCCACTTTCAGGGGGGCAGACCATCTCCCTCCTAGGTTGGCCTATCCCCCTTTCAGGGGGGTGGGCCATCTCCCAGCCAGGTTGGCCTATCCCCCTTTCAGGGGGGTGTGCCATCCCCCAGCCAGGTCAGCCTATCCCACTTTCAGGACTATGGTTGACTGAACTATGTGGAGAACCATGCTGCTGATCAAGTTAGTTCCAAAGTATATCTTGGGGGGGCACCTTACAGCCCATCAAGATGGTGCACTCTGTCTAGTGATCTCAAATGACAGTAGACTCCTAGCAAGTGGAGGTCAGCAACAAACTCATGGCCTAGAGAAAATACTTACAACTATAGGTTTCGACAGACTACAAACGTGGGACCTACAAACTAAAGCAGAGCTCTGCAGGCCATGCCAGACATGCAATGTGCAGGATCCAATCACCTGCATGGTGTGGTTAACTCTCAAAGACAAGAGAGATGACATACTCTGCTGTGGTACTGGGCTTGGGTATCTCTTGCTCTGGAAGCAAGGTCTGACCTCAGCAGTACATGTGTTCGAGGAAACCCTGGCAAGGTGGGTAGGGACAGGTCAAGAAGTCATGGCTATTAGCTGGTGCAAAAGAAGTGATCAGTTGGTCACTGCAACTTATGCCAGATGAGTCCAGCTTTGGACAGTGGATGTGAAATATATGCTGACCAATATCTTCAGTGTTGAACTACTGACCACTGTTCCACATGCCATGTATTTCCATGACACTGACATCCAGGTGTTCAGGATGTATGATGGAGAAATGTAAGTAAGCAGCAGAATGGTGAATGAGAAACAACTCAGGGCTCTCAGGATTATAGACACATGCTACATGGAAAAGATGGTGTAATTCTTGCAATGAAGACTATCAGGAGATTGATTTGAGTACATGCATACAGTTATGGTTACATTCAGAAAGCTTACAAGAATACCTCCAGAGGAAATGCTGCTATTGATAGTGCTCACATGAACTTCATCATCGACAATGCTGTAAATGGATTCAGTCTTCATGGAATGGAAGATGGCATGTGTACTAGAACATATGATATGAATCCCAAGAAAGGATTTCCAAAGCAAGTAGCTATTGGAGAGAGGGATTCAATGATCATAGGTGGAGGGACAACAGATTGGTCTATGTGTTTGATAAGGGAACCAGTGAACTGGTTCAATTGCTGTGGCACTCCACCAATGGACAAGTGCAAACCATCACCATAAGATGGGTCTCCTTCCATGGACAGCAACTGACATACATACCAAGACACACAACACAGGTGACATTCACTATATTCTTGCAGCAACATTCAAAAACAATATCTCCATTTCTATATGGAAAAAACCAGCATCATCTTCCAAGTGTCATCAGAAAAAAAGGGGGGAACCTACTGTATTATCCATTTGCTGGTTAGTCTGGCAAAAGATTCCCCACCTTATGGCACTGGCTGCCATTGTGATGTTCACATTGCAAATGAGGGTGGGCAGTGAAGTTTACACAAGGATGCAGGGGAAGGGCCACATTGTAAATCCCTTCTCATGGAAAAGAAACCCAACAACAGCCTACTCAGTATGGTCAACAGGCATCATATACAAGTTCCATGGGGAGGATACCATCAAGGAAAGGAGCGCAGGGTATGGTGATGTTCATGCAGAGTATAATGTCGAGGAAGGGTGCACAGGGTGCACCAATGACATGGGGGAATATGAATGAGCCCTTAATAGACAATCAGATTAATGCCTTCATAGGTCTATAAATCTAAAGTTTGAATGGACTATGGACAATCAGAAATGTTTTTGTAGATCAAAATTTGCAGATGACTTACCAGGGGAATGAAATAGTGACGATTGATAAAGGGAAAGAGCAAATGCAATAGTCAGGTAGGTGATGCAGAGGAGTACATACACACACCAATATAAAAACTTCATAGTTGGCAATGATACAGAGGAGGAATACTATCGGAAGTATTGCTGCAAATAAAAAGACTGCAGATAACTTACTGCTGCAATGGAGGATATGCATACATGCATGATGCCATCAACATGAATTAGCAAGACCAATTTTGACTGGGTTCTCTTGCTTTGCAACATTTTACTTTACTACCCAACACACACCCCATGGGATTTACTATGTTATGCAGGATGTACTGTACACACTCACAATATCACTGTGTTATGATTTACTATACTATGCAACACACACTGACATATACATATACTTTTATAGTATACTAACAATGAAAACAAGAGGGGTGAAAAGAAGGATGGTGATGGAAGAAAGAACGAGATATGTGAGCTTGACAGCTTTTAAACTGAAATGAACTCAGCCAGGAAATGCCAAATCCACATCTAACCAAACATGATCACATGCTCCCAATGTTGCATGCCATGCCTTGCTGATGACTCAGCCAAAATGCCAGTAAAAAAGTATGTGCAAATAAGATCCTGAGCTATGTAGCTACTGTTGCTATTGTCAGACTAAGTTTGATGTACAGTTTGGAGTACAGACCTTCATATTGATCAACAACTGGCAGCTGGCCAACATGCCAGTAAAAAAGTGCACACAAAATACTGTTTATGCAAGCTGTAAGATCTTGAGAAATAGGGTAGCTGCTGCTGCTATTGTCAGACTAAGTTCGGAGTACAGTTGAGAGTACAGACCTTCATAAATGGTTGGGACAATGGGACAATGAACATAGACAATGCCTTTGTGCCATGAGTCAGTAGAGTTGTCTGTAGATACAGGTGTCAAATATTGAGGCCCACCTAAAAACAAGTGGTTGGTTGCACCACACAAGCATTTCCAGCAGAGCATGTTGAAGACTGGAATGCTGGACTAACAGAAGGAGCATCAAGAAGAACAATACATATATGGTACAAGATCTACATAGATAGTAGTCTCCCTATTCCCACTCAATGAGTCTTGGTCAACAGCAGTTCTGTAACCCTTGTGGAACTTCCATCCACATGCTCAAGTGCTGCAGGGTTGCTTCATGAATGTAATGCAAGACCAAGGGCATAGGCATGCAACACTGTCAACACATGGAGGATGACCAGTGACCAGCAACCTACTGGTAGTCAGGGCGAGGACTGTGGGTCTCAAATGGCCAGATGAGTGCACTCGAAGTGCCTGACAAGACAAGTCAGTGCATAGATGGTGAGATTATAATGCAAAGAAACAAGCCTAAGTACACAATCATGAGGCAAATTCAGGGTGGTGCAACTGTGAGAGCAAAGCTAGGTCACATACAGACACTTTCCGACATGGAAGAGAACCTAAGTAATAGTCAGCAGGCCCACCTAGATATGAGTAGTTTGTTGCACCCAGATTGAGTAGTTTGTTGCACTGTCATACCATGCAAGTGTTTCCAGTGCAGATTGAAGACTGGAGTGCTGAGAAAATGGGAAGGACATCAATGATATGTATATAGTACAATCTACTAGATAGCTGTTTTGTCTCCCCATTCCCCCTCAATGTTGGATTCGAACTTTGCATCAGGCAGTGTATAATGCAGCCTGGTGATGATCACCATAAATATTTTGAAGTCTTGAGGTATTCAAATGCGAAAACTCACCATCACAATCAAGCAGAGGGTTTGACCCTTGCATATGGGTGGAACCTAGACTGGCATGACAACTTGTTGCAAGGAAGCCTTCCAACACATGAGGTCATGCCAGAATCAGAGATGGTGGATGATGAGGGAATGAAGCGTTCTTTGTCATACATGTCATCGTATAATGCAGCCTAGTCACTATCAATTTTTTGAAGTCTCGAGGTATTCAAGTGAGAACTCACCATCACAATTTCACGAGCAGAAGGTTTGATCCTCACATATGGATGGAACCTAAATTGGTGCAATAGCCTGTAGCAAGGGAGCCTTCTGCCATCCATGTCATCTGAATAGAAAAAAAACTGTGAAGTAGGGGAGCATTAGGTAGAAGAGAAAAGCATGAGATGGGGGAGTTTAAAATCTAAGCATGCCTAGAAAATGGGAATGACTGAGGCATAATTCAAGTCAACACATGAGATGAGGGAGCTTAAAACCTACACATGCTTAGAATATGGGAATGACAGAGGCATGATTTGAGGAGTCAAGAGTTCATACCATTGTGGGGCACAGGCATGGCAGTTTAAATTACATGACTGTACCTCTGCAGCACTATCTTATGGGAGCACCCATCATTCCTGAGGATGCATTCCAATATGAGAGCACAATGCATTCAGTACCATTCAATAAGTATGGACAATTCAAGTGATACAACAGCAACAACAATGAACCTGAGGCTCATCAGTGTAACTGTAAGTGGAGCAGATGCAGACTGGCCACCATGAGTGACAGGAGGGAATATCAATAAAGCACATACATATGATCACCTCCTGTCAAGAAGAGATCAGCAGCAGTGATCAATCTACATCCTCTAAGTTGTTATCCCAAGGCTGCTGGATGGAGAAAACAACAGGAACAGATGTGCCAATTCATCGTCAGATCTAGAAGTCCCTGCACATAAATAGAGGTCCTTGATTTCTGGGAAAGTGGGTAACCACCATGCACACTGTAACTGGAAAGCTTGTTAGTCATGGTCACATTGGGTGAAACCTATGTACAATTGGATTGGCATCTGATTCAGAGTTCAGGATCCAAAGAGTGAGATCCTTGACTTTGACAAGACAAGTTCAGGAGCTATTCTCTGGTAAAGCCAGTACATGAGGATCTGCCTCAGCAGGAATTCAAATGGAAAGCTCGTTTACTCCAGGCAAATGTTCAGTGTATAACAACACATCCAATAGAAAACATTCCATGAAGCTGGATGCCCCAAGTCAAAGCCCAAGATATTCCAGAGTACCTGGTATATAAGCATAATGCAATAGAGAGAGTATGTGGGAAGGGGAACTATCTAATTTGGTCAGTGAAGAGAGTAAGGCCATTGGGTGGGTACATCACAATGGGGTGTGGGGAGGGGAACTGCATCGAGCTGTACTACTAATGATAGTGAGGGTCTTCACTTGATGGCATGACAAGAACTCTACTAGGCTGCAGGCAGGATAAGTAGCTTCTACCTCCAGTGAGCAAAGGGAGCTGAGCCATAAATCCCCAAGGAACTTTGTCCACTGCATGGCTGTGAGTGCCATGTTGGTGAGTCTGAGGCTGACTAGTGGTGCACTGCACAAAGTACTCAGTGTGAAGGCAATGAACATGGAGGTGAAGAAAAGTGACAACAAGAGTTCTAAGGACTTGATCTCAGTGTTGCAAACAGAAGTCACTTCACCATGACAAATCCACAGCCCTTCTCCCCATGCCAAGCCATGGAAAGTCAATTCCTTGCATCCTGACCCTCAGATGCACTCCAGCAGGTGCAAGAATGAATGACTTGGCTTATCAGGACCAGAGTACAGAAGTAGGTGTACTCGAGGGATCACCCTGCTACCTGTCAGCAACTCAAAGAAGGTTCACAAGGCATACAAATGGTAGTCAGTTGTTGTCCAGGAAACAGAAAAATAAAGGGAATTCAGAACAACAAATGCCCCAGTCTGCTGCCACACCAAAAGGGCCCCACAGCTCTTGTCATCCACAGATAAATAATTACTTTGGGGAGTATCAAATCCAAGAAGCATGAAATAAGGTGGGGCAGCTATCTCCCTAAGTAGCTGGCACACCTGGGTCAGTGCCAGAAGGGAACTTACAGGAAGGAAAGTTGTGATGTGCCCAAGAAGTTCATTGGGAAGTCACCAGATGAAGCAGCTATGTCCACTTGGGGAAATCAATGAAGCAGTATGAGGGACCTTGGCAGGAGGGCCAAGCACCAAATCTTGATCCTCACTATTTTTGCACTTCAAAGACAGGGTGACAAGTGAAACATGGGGAGTCTGCTGAATGACTTACAGTGGCTCAAAAAAGTGTCCCAATGTTGGGTCATTTTGCAAAGATCTCTTATTTGTGACTGGACTACTGAGAATCAGTTCATGGGCCTGCAGAGTGTCTGAATGTACTTGGTCTTGGCATTCCAAAACTGTTTTTGTCATATGATTTGGTTTCCATGGTGACAAGATATGATCATTTCAAAATGACAGCTCATTGGGACACTTTTTTGACCCTAGATTTTGTAAATAATCATTTAGTAACAGCACTGGAATTTGACAGCTTCTGATGGATGCTGTGCTTCAGCCCTGTGTAGTTATGTAAATTACATCATTCTGATCAGTATAAATAGTATGCCCATCAATCTGGCTTCCCTACCATACCATGAAGCCTATTCCTGACTCTGTTAGAGTAAATATCCTTTCTCTCTCTGAATCCAGTCTCTCTAGTCACAAAATAGCTTCTAAAACTGGTCTAGGGAAGTCTACTGTGGCCAGGGTCATCAGAGAAGTCCAACCAGAGAAGGAAAACACTAAACTGGGACATCCTTCCAAGCTCTCCTCTACTGATAGAAGAAGGATTATATCCAGTATTACTACTGGAAGAGCAGAAAATGCTGTCCAAGCTACTCATCTTATCAACTCTGCTCTCTCCCATCCTATCTCTCCACAAACAGTTTGGAATGACCTTAAGGCTGCATCTATGAAGGCCATAGTCAAGAAGAAGAAGCCACTCTTGTCTATCAAGCATAGAAGAAGGAGACTAGCCTTTGCACTCAAGCATCAAAACTGGACTGTGGAGGACTGGACAAGAGTTATTTGGTCAGATGAGACCAAGATTAATAGGATTGGGTCAGATGGAAGGAAGTATGTGTGGAAAATGGCAGGTGAGCCTTTGCAGGATAAAGAAGTGCAAGGGACAGTGAAGTTTGGAGGGGGTTCCTTGATGGTATGGGGTTGTATGAGTTGGAATGGAGTGGGGATACTTGCAGAGGTTGAGGGGAGGATGGATTCTGAGCAGTATGTTTGTATTCTGGAGGGGAATCTGCTTCCCAGCATGGAGTATTCTGGTATTCCCAGGGAGAACATTATCTTTCAACAAGATAATGACCCTAAGCACTCCTCCAAAAGGGTCCAGAACTGGCTTGACTCTCAAGATATCAAGGTACTAGACTGGCCAGCACAGTCTCCAGACCTTAATCCCACTGAACACCTATGGGAAATCCTGAAAAAGAAGGTCAATAGCTATAAAGCACCAGCAAAGGGGGTTTGGGAGCTTTGGGAGAGGATTGAAGTGGAGTGGAACAAGATAGAGGTGGAGCAGTGTCAGGGACTAATAGAAAGCATGCCTAGGAGACTAGAAGCAGTGATAAAGGCAAAGGGAGGACACACTAAATACTAAAACTATAATTTAGAATCACTGCTCAAAAAAGTGTCCCAATGAGCTGTCATTTTGAAATGATCATATCTTGTCACCATGGAAACCAAATCATATGACAAAAACAGTTTTGGAATGCCAAGACCAAGTACTTTCAGACACTCTGCAGGCCCATGAACTGATTCTCAGTAGTCCAGTCACAAATAAGAGATCTTTGCAAAATGACCCAACATTGGGACACTTTTTTGAGCCACTGTACATCCATGGCAACCATATGCTGACTAGGAGCCAGGTCTTGTTCACTACTTCTTTGCCCTTCCCCTTCTGATGGTTAAACATCTAGACCCTACTGTTGGCACCAATCCACTCAATAGTTCCCATTCAGCCAGTGTATGGGCCACAATACACTTGTACAATGTCACCCAGCAAGGCTTCATCCCCCAAAAGTGGGACTAAATGAGGCTCAGCAACTTCGGGGCTGAGAGACAAGACATGATCTTGCAAGTGGCTCCACATGGCAAATCTTGATCCTTCAACCTGGAATCTGTCAGTATGAGTAGCAGGAATAACAATGTCTCACCTCTTTTGGGGTTTTGTTGGGCTGCATAACTATGAGGATGATTGTACACTCATTCAGGGCGACCATGTAGCCTGTTTCCCTGCAGAAAGGGCCTGCTATGACCTCCAATGTGTCTCCTGAGCTGAACACCCTGTGTAGCTCATGCAGACTGCATTTGAAAGCATTGTCACCACAGCAGACAACAGCAGATCATTTGTGCCAACCCACACTGGCAAGTGCCCCTCTCTTGCCTGTGAGGTCCCCCTCCTGCACCACAACAATGTCCAGCTCTCACCACAATTGTGCCAAAAAGAGATTCAACATTTCTTTGACAAACTGTGGGTCAATGCCAGCTGCCATGTGAAATCTGATATCATAGGGATGTGGCAGCTCAACTATCTCCAAAGTGTTGGCAGGTAACATCAGCCTGAGCAGTCCATGCATGATTTCACACCCATTGCAAATATATCCTACTTCAGCACCAGAGCAAGATAGGATAGGAATGACATTACAGTCTGCAATCCTGGCCAGTTCAACATCAAACACCATCCTTTCACCTGGCTCCTCAGGGAGATCATAGGGAAGCTGATGAGGTGCAACAAGCATGACAGCATCACTTTCAGCACTCTCCTTGACATACCCAATATCACCTTCATACATGGACTTTCCAATCCAAACCCAACACTGGGTTGGAAGCACTTGCCAAGCTCTAAATTCCATAATCAACATACCCTCCTGTGGCAGCAGGAGAGTAATTTCTTTGTGGCTCCAAGGGCAAGAGGGGGGGAGGTTTTGCTGCACTTCGAGAGGACAAGAGGCCTCCACATACAGCTGGTGAGGAAGCCACAGTAATGTCATGGCCTCAAACCCTCACAACTTGATGTACTCAAGAGCAAACATTCTTGAACTGGCTGATAATAAAAGTTGTCAGAAAATGGTTACAAAAAAAAGACAATAGAGCACACCTGAATAAAAATCCACTGTGTAGATGTTTCTGAGAGGAGGTGGAAAAATACTGGTTGGGATTTGCCTCCCAGATGGACAGTTGGTGACCACTGAATCTCATGCATCATGGCCAAACCATTTGAAAAGGGAATCAATGTTCTGCAGATAAGATTCTTTGCCCAAGGGTCCTACCTGCCAAGGGCAATGAATGAGTCTGCCTTCTTCTTGTCCCTCCTCCTCCTCCTCCTC
Organism: Pisolithus sp. B1; assembly: GCA_024663435.1. Taxonomy (NCBI): domain Eukaryota; kingdom Fungi; phylum Basidiomycota; class Agaricomycetes; order Boletales; family Pisolithaceae; genus Pisolithus; species Pisolithus sp. B1. Next base: position 156,700 of record JANFAA010000038.1, read on the forward strand.
CTCCTTGGTGTCTATGTCAATAAAAATACCTGCATTTACCTTATGGTGCTTTCTCTGAGTCCCTCTAGGAGTTGATGAATGATGATGATGGGTAGTGCCTTGAGATGAAGCTGAAGCAGTGTGAGTAGAAGCCCCAAACAAGGGCACAGGAGTGGAAGTAGTCGCCAAGCTGATACCTTGCAACTCCATTGCTCTTTTAATGACAAGGGTAGCAGGTATGGCATTTTCAGCTCCTGGATCTGACAGCATAAACACCTCATTAATAAGAGATTTCCACTCCTCATGGATATAATGAGATCCATATTCTTGCATCTTATCATCTAGTTGGCCATACCTGATCTTGTCCTTGGCCCAGTCCATCATAAGATGCCATGCAGATGTGTCATGCCTGTGCCTCTGTCCTGTGCTACTCCCAACCTCCTCCATACCACCAGCCCCTCTCTGCTCTGCTCCACACCCATCCATTCGCTCTAGCACCCATACAGTGCGTTCCCACCCCATTTTCTGTTGGTCCCTGTTGGTCCCTGTCAGTGGTACCACATGACTGGTGCCTCGTGGTCAGGTGATGCTCCCCCTTGGTTTAGGGGTCACCTTCCTTTTTGGTTGACAGTCCAGTCTAGGCATGGTGCAGTTGCCACACCACATGGTATGGCACAGGGTCACTCCCTCTTTAGGCTTTCGGCCTATCGTTTGATTGGCTGTCAGTGAGCACCCTGAAGACACTCCATTCCATACTATTCCTTTTAGGTACCTTTTCTTTATCCTGTCCCTCACCTCTGTTGTCTATGCTCATACTCTGACTGAGATTTTCTGACAGTTCTGTTCCTTGAAAATTTACTGTACTCCATATGTTAGTTCTGGTGTTCTGTTACTGTACCACCTCAATGGCATGCCCACTGTATATAAGTCCACCACATTCAGTGGTGTCTCTTCAGTATGAATATCAACTTAGTTCCCTCCTCTGTGGTCTTCAACCAGCCTTCTCCTCCATTGTTGGCTTAATACTGACTCTTCTCTGTCTCTGAAATCTGAGGGCTGGGCTTGTACAAGGGGGCAGCACATGAGCTGAACCCAATGCCCTCTCCTGAACCTCTGTTGCAACTGTCAGCCACCCTTCAGCCATCATTGCTCTTCGTTGGTATGCGTCAGCCAATTGTCAGCCTATGTTGGCCAACCTCCGGACATGTCCCCCAGCCTCTGTGAGCATCAGAGATCATCAGAATAGGCCTGAACTTGACAAGATGGGTCATTTAGCAAAGGGCTGGCTAGAGGGAAAATTTAGGTCATTCACAGAGACCTTAGTGATTATAAATTGGGAATGTCTCACTTGACAAAGTCAAAATCAAAGCTGAGGACAGAGAAGTTTCTAGGGGGAATATTCAGAGAACAGTGTCAAAATTAAATGGTGATACATACCAGAGGAAGACTCCTGGTTACTGGGGGAGGACTCCTGATTACCTGACACAGTCAATACTCAAGACAGTTGGGGGTGCAAATCTGGCAAAGGAGACTGAGAGAACCACAGTGAAGTGTTACACTTAGATGAAACATACCAGAAGATGGCCCCCCAATACCCAACTGCTGCATCCAGACCCTCTCAACATTGCTCCAGCAGCCCGGTTCCATCATGACACAGTAGGCGAGGTCCATCCACTTGTCAGAGTCATAGTTGGACCCAAGGGCAAATTCAATATTGTCTAACGCCGTATCCAACAAGATGGAACCATCTGTGAATTGTTTGAACCAGCAGAATGCCTGTAGGTGAATCATCTTCAGTGTGATATTGAATGCTTGGTTGTGTGACATTGTCAGGTGGGTGTTGTCAGGTGATGTTACCAGTGTTGGAACTCAAATGGCAGGTTGAAACCTATGGGACACAATTTTCCAGTAAAGCCTTACATTGCCTGAACAGAATACACATACCACATCTCAGATTTGTAACATTTCAACAAGCTTCAGCAACATATTTATTCTTTGCCATATTATGGCCTTTCCTTCTGCATCTGCCTTGAATGGCCCACCAAAAAAACAGGGCAGATTTACATATACCCAGTACAATGCTACTGACACTAACACTACTGATACTACACCTACCTCAGCAAGATGGCAAAAATTCTGATGGCAGTTCTGATGGTCTGAAAAAGTCTGAGAATATCTGACAGTCTGAAATTTTCTGAGAATTTCTGATATCAGAGCTTTTCAGACTTTTTCAGAACTTTTCAGACCTTTTCAGACCATCAGATCTTCCCAGACCATCAGAACTTTTGCCATCTTGCTGATGTACATTGCAACATAGTAGTATGTTGATTGAGGGAAGGAAGAAGAATGTAGTGACAGAGCTTGAACTGCATATGAACTGAAAAGAACTGAGCATCATGTGAGTACCACACTCATGTGTCAATGTGTAAGCTCACATGCTCAGCCAAAACAGTTCAGTATATCAAGCCAGCCAATACTTTTGCACAAGTCTTCTCTCCCTTACTTTTTCCTCATCTTCACTATGTAGTCTGCAGCACAGTAGTTGGCATAGTCATAGTTGGTCATTGTAATACTAACATAATTATGATGAACACCAAGACTGAATACCATTGAAACAATCATCAAAAGTAAGGAAAATCCAGTAAACCAACAAGGTGTGATATCCATACTTCATTTTTGCCATTTCTCACACTGCTTCATAGTGTTATAGTGATACAAAGTCTAAGACTACACATTATGTAGTCTGGGGTGCAGTGTTCGGCATAGTTGTAGTTGGTCATTGTAATGCTAATATGATTATGATGAACACCAAGACTGAATACCATCAGAAACAACCACCAAAGCAAGGAAGTCCACTACACCAACTTGAAGGTGCAATATTTGTACTTTGTTTTTGCCACTTCTCACACTGTTTGTGGTGACAAGTCAAAACCAATGTCTAAGACTACCTGCTATCTAAGATACAAGGTACATGACCCTAGTGGTATGGTATGGAAGATGAGTGCATGTTGACCACTGTCATCATAAGTCAGAATCAGACAACAGTGAGCAGGATTAACATCTCTCACCAGAGTCCACTGTTTGACACACTATTTCTTTGATGGTCCAGGAGATTTTGATATAGGCAACCTGTCCTGCATCCTCTTTTTGCACTTTGCAACCTCACTATCAGCAATTCTCTTCTTCTGCTGGACTCTTGAAGACAAATATTTCAGGCACATCTGAACCAGGTCGAGAATGGGCCAACAATTCTCGAAAGTGCCTAGGTCTGGAAACTCTGCTATGGCCTACTGATTTTGTGGTGAGTAATTATCATCATTAATGCAAAGTGAACTTACCAGGTCACATACCATGTCAAGTGCTTTGCAATCTTGTTGGCTTTGGCACTTGGTGATATCTAAGTGTTTTTTAATAGCCTTATTTACAAATCACTGGTTGACATCAGATGAGTGTTGCTGTCATTGGGTTGACATACACCTTCAAACTTTTGAAGCTGTCCTCACCCCAGCTCAACTGCTCCTCTAGGTTGTAGCCCCCATGGCCAGGTTGACCTGCTTCACCACTTGGCTTAGAGATTTTGTCACTATCACCCATCTCTGATTCAAGAGATGAGAGGCTCGACTCAGATGTCACAGGTGAGCCTTCTGAATCAGAGGAATCAGGGGAACATCAGCAAAACCCTGGGTTTGGTACAGAGGCACAGACCCACGGATGGTACAGATTTTCCACAGACCAAGTATAGACCCCTACAGACCCTACAGACTCTACAGACTCCACAGACCCACAGACACCACAGATGTAAACTTTGATTTGCCCATATCTCATCCAAAAATAGACATATTGATGAGATAATCATACTGACATGATCATGACATCATAACTGTACAGCCACTTTTTTATTTTTGCAAACCAGGACTCCATGAGAACTTTGCAAATATCTCACCCAAAAAAGGAGATATTACTAAGGTAAAAATATTCCCATGGTCCTGTGATCATAGGCTACAACTTTCATTTTTGGCGGAGTTTGAATCTGAGTTTGAAATTTGTAGAGGTATGCCACACAACCCACACAGCTGGCTCCAGAGTTGCTGAGGTAAGCAGAAATGGATATTCAAACCCAGCTCACTCCCACACTGCATCTCTTTCCACTACCACCACCATCCCTCTTCCTCACCATCATCTTTGTTGTTGTTGTTGTTGTCCCTCCCTCACCACTCTCCTTTCCTACCACCACCTTTATGGTGGGTACCCTCTCCCCACTAATAGTAATAAGTGACCACTTAGTATAGATAGATATGTATATCCTTGTACCTTGACATGTAATTTAGGTAGCTTATGATAATATGATTCAATTATTGGTCAACTACAACATATGTGAGTGGTGAGAATCTGTAGTACTGAAACAATCTGGGGTGGTCTGTACAGATATGGATATGTGTACAGGGGGGGACCTGTCTGTGAGTCTGTGGTCTGTACAGACCTGTATAAAGGGGGGGGGGGATTTTGCTGATGAAGGGGATTTGATGACAACCAATTTTCCTTTGGTGGCAGGTGCAGGTGTTTGTCCCTGGGACTTTGTGCTCTAGGAGTTATTGCCCTGGGCATCCTTGCTCTGGGGGTCATTGCTCTGGAAGTCATCACCTGGGGAGTCACCACCCTGGGAGTTTGTGCTCTGGCTTCCACACTAGTCTGTGAGGGAACCTGTAGCTCCAGTACAGTCATTGATTCAGATGTGCTGACACACACATGCCCCCCCAGCAGAAATGCTATTTCCACCTGAGAAGACAGTACAGGTAATAGGTGGGGCTTTTCATTGTAGAATGCAGGGACTGGTCACATCTTTGGCACTGGCATAATTTCAGCAATAGGGACAACACAAGGATTGCCAGAAATTTAAGTGTTCCTCTACTTTTGTCTTGCTTCTTTTGGTTGTTACAACCTTATTGTCTGGAGTGTGACCTTAGCAATGACTGTTTGTCTGGTGATCATGATACACTTATTGTGATTTCTAAGTTAACTTATAAAGGACACCTGACAACTGTGGGGCAAAGCATTGTTGTATTGTAATTAGATGATGAAATTATGTCATGCCAATGACCCTAATCATAAATGCGGAAGTCATTCTTTTTTGTGAACAATACTACTTCTAATATTTAGAACTAGGAAAGCCACATCCAAACATTCCCCCTAAGGTTTAGAAAACCTGCATGTCACCTAAATGTTCCCCAATGGACTGTTCAACAACCCTTGGCACTCATGGTGCTCCCCCACCCAGTTGGAGGATGTCCAGATGGTCTGCCAAAATGACCTTTTTGATGATGAGATGTCATCCACCAGTGACCCTGCTGACCACACCAGTAGCACTGCTGCTCTCACTCAGTCTCAGGTGGGCATCTCTTCATCTTCTGCCCATGCACAAGCACACACCTCCAATTTGATGCTGCATGCTGCCAGTCAGCATGAAGTTCTGGAGCCAGAATGCCATATCAACATATGGAAGGTATGTGATCCCAGTGTCCATGACACCCTGGAAGCTCTAGAATTGGAATGTGATGTTTGGAAGCTATGTATTCCCAGTCACCATAACAGCCTGGAACTGCAACACTCAATATCACATGCACACACCAGAAAAGGGATGGAACCAGACACTCCCATGGAGCTAGGTTCATCGGTGGAAGGCAGGGTATGTGTGAGCCCAAGACAATGCAGTTATCTGCTTGTTTGATTACTAGGCCATACCATTAATGGCACCCAAGTGCCATTATGAGGAAGTTGATGTCTCCCAATCACTGCAACAAGAGTTGTATGGGAAGGAGGAAATTATCAACAAACTCTGAAGGCAGGTATGGCAGCAGGGAAAGGTATGTCAAGCCCTTAAGGATATACTCCCACCATTGACAATAGCAAGCAAAATGATACTGTCACTAGTCTGCAATCCGACCTAAAGCAGAGGGAGAGTGAGTTATTAGGACTTCGCCAGGTGCTTGATGTAACCCTTCAATGTGTGCCCTCTGCATTCCCACTAACTTCAGAGCAGCAGGTCCAAAGGGGCCAGGAGCAAAGTGTTTGACAATATGAAATGCAGTTCAAGGAATTGTGGAAACAGTTTGAGGTGAAATACTAATGTAAACCATTATCCATCACCAAGTATTAATGCACTGTGTCAAGTTCAGTCCTACTCCGACGATCTCTGACACTCACAGAGGCCAGGGGATGTGTCCGGAGGTTGGCTGACATGTACTGATGAAGAGTGATGATGGCCGAAGGGTGGCCGACGGTCGCGACAGAGGTTCAGGAGAGGGCATTGCATTCAGCTCATGTGCTGCCCCCTTGTATGAGCCCAGCCCTTGGATTTCAGAGATAGAAAAGAGCTGGTAGTAAGCTGACAATGGAGGAGGAGGCTGGTCGAAGACTGCAGAGGAGGGAACTAAGTTGATATTCGTACTGAAGAGACACCACTGAACATGGTGGGCTTATATACAGTAGGCACACCATCAAGGCAGTTCAGTATCGGAACGACAGAACTAACATATGGAGTACAGTAAAATTTCAAGGGGCAGAAATGTCAGAAAACTTCAGTCAGAGTACAAGTGCAGACAGCGGAGGTGAGGGACAGGATAAGGAGAAAGTACCTAAAAGGAATAGTACAGAACAGAGTGGCTTTGGAGTGCTCACCAACAGCCAATCAGGCAATAGGCCGAAAGCCTAAAGAAGAAGTGGCCCTGCGCTGTCCCACGCAGTGCGGCAGCTGTGCCATGCCTGGACCAGAATGTTGACCCAAAAGGAAGGTGACCCCTAAGTCAAGGAAGGATGTCACCTGACAGAGAGACATTAGTCATGTGGTAGTGCCGACAGAGTCTGACAGGGTCCGACAGAGAACGGGGTGGGAACGTGCCGTATGAGTGCTAGAGCGAGCAGATGGGGGCGGAGCAGAGCGGACAAGGGCCAGATGGTCAGTGGTGGTGCAGGTTGGGTTAGAACAGGAGCACAGTCATGACAGTATCCCCCCCTTAAGGCCTGAACCCCTGAAGGCCATAAGGCAGTGTGGACAGAGTGACACGAGGTTTGATTTTGTAATCAGCTACAGGCCATGAGGCGGAAATGACTGCCGCATGGGGTTGTGTTGGAGAATGAATGGACCGCATAAAGGATGTCTCTTGACCATTAAAGTTTTTTCCTCTATCTTTCCTTCGCTCTTTCAACATGTCCGGCCAGTGACAAAGTACAAGCTGACAAGACACCGATGTGCCCATCCAGGACTGGGCTCAAGTCCCCGACGAGGACCTCAGGGTCCACACGAGCAATTCAGAGGGAACCGAGCAGGCCAAAGAGGCCGAAAAGGGTAGGTGGGAGGCCATATGGAAGGAGAGATGGCCCAAGGCTTGTCAGCAGAGGGTGGAGGAGGCCTGCTTAGAAAGGGAGCATCAAGAGCATGAGGAGCAAGAAAAGCGGGATTGTGAGGAGTGTGAGGAGTGTGAGAAGGTAGAAGCAGCACAATGGGCGGCAGCTATGGAGGCAGAGGCTATGCGGCAGAGTGTCACAAAGGACAAGGGTCGAGTGGGTGAGTTGCAAGCCCAGAGTCAGACCTCATCAGCAGGCAGGTAAGTAGTCCTTGCTTTTGAGGACTAACCGACTGACGACCGTCACAGGCCCCAGCTGACCCCAGTGTTCAGCACGACAACCAGGGCCTGAATCAGGATGATGGTGGCTCCCCCCACGTTTGTGGCAAGGCTGCCGTGCAATGGGTGCAGATAACGAAGCGAGGTAGGCGAGTGCTGGGTGGTGGCTGGCGGTCGGTTGTGTGGTCCCTGCAGGAAAAGAAAAAAGAAGTGCAGTTGGGCCACGACAGAAGACAACGAGGGTACAGCAGGTGGGTCCAGGAAGCGTGCCGGGATGGGAGGTTCATGGGGTAGCAGGAAGAAGAAGGGCTGGACCGGCAACAAAGACGACAATGACAATGACAAAATAGAGGAGGTACCAGCGCTGGCAGTACCTCAATTCGAGGTGGCCTGTTCATGCCTGGTCGGGTTGGGGCGGGCACAGGCAGAGTTGAGACAGGCACCATGGGGAGTCGGTCAGGCGTCGAACAGAGTGAGTCGGAGGTAGTGGAAGAGCCAGAGGAGAGTGGGAGTGAAGGTAACAAGGACATGGAGGGTGAAGAGGACATGCAAGAGTAGGATGTAGTAGAGATTTTTTTTTTTTTTGTATAAACCGTGTACAGTACTAGAAACTCAGATGTGTGTTCATTGTTGGAGGAAAAGCAGAGGGAAAGTCGGAGTGAGGTGGACAAGTAGCGGTGGGCTTAGACAGCGATCAGAGAAAGTTCAGACAGGTCGGAAAGTGATTGGAGACGTAGCGGAGGGAGTCAGTGCCATCGGGGGGGTCATGTCAAGGGTGTATATGGGCCTGGCTTGTGTGGGTATCGGTCATGGAAGGTGGCAATGAGTTTGGTGGCATTTTCCAGTTCAGTGGCTAACAGCCACAAAGTTTCTTCGTCGGTACCTTCATACCCAGCCCAGTGGACATAGTAGCTTAGCCAACATCAGCGGTGGCGGTCTATCTTCGAGTCGAGTACTTCCAATATTTCATACTCCAGTTCGCCGTTGATGTCAACTGGCAGAGGTGGTGGTTGGTGTCAGTTAGGGAAGGGATTGACCAAGGCAGGTTCTAACTGTGATATGTGGAACACTGGGTGTACCGAATGCATGCTGTCAGGGAGCCTTAAGGTGACCGAGTGCATACTGGGTTGGGCAATGATGTCGAAGGGACCTAAATACTTTTCGGCAAGTTTATTGGATGGCCGAGTAGAGCAGAAGTACTTGGCCTTGACAAAGGCTTGTTCGCTGACTTTGAATTTGGGCAGAGGTAGGCGCTTGGCATTGGCAGGACCCTGGTAGCACTGCTGCGCTGCGGCCATTTCAGAGCGGAGGAAGTCATGGAGGGTGGAGAGGTCTGTAACATAGTCATGGGCTTTTGTGGAGGTGAAGTCCTGGTTGGCAGTGACCGACAGGTTGGGGTGGTAGCCCTTATTAGTGAAGAAGGGCGAGACTCTGGTGGTTGCACTAGGTGCATTGTTAAACGTGAACTCAGCCAGCAGGAGTAGTTTGGCCCAGTTGTCTTGTTGGTAGTTGCAGTAGATGTGGAGGTACTGCTCGAGTGTCTGGTTCGTGCACTTGGTTTGGCCGTCACCCTCAGGGTGGTAACCCAAGGTGAAGTGGAGGTGCATATCCAAGGCCTTACCGAGAGAGTGGAAGAAGTGTGACATGAACTTGGGGCCTCGATCTGAGGTGACATGAGCGGGTACTCCGTGCTTAGAGAAGACATGGGCGAGGAAGAGCTTGGCAAGGTCAGCAGAGGTGATGGAGTCGTGTGTCGGGATGAACACTGCTTGCTTGGACAGTCAGTCCATGATGACGAGTATGGCAGAATAGCCATCGGAGGTGGGAAGGTGCTCAGTGAAGTCCATCAAGATGGAGTTCCATGGCCTTTTGGGGATGGGGAGTTGCTTCAGAAGGCCATATGGGCGGTGATGCTGAGCCTTGCTGCGACCACAGGTGGTGCAAGAACTGACATACTTCTTGACGTCGGTACAGAGGTTGGGCCATATGTAGTTGCGGCAGATGAGCTCGAGAGTGCGGTTCTGCCCAAAGTGGCTGGCAAGAGGGTGGTCATGCTTAAACTGAAGTACTCGGAGGCGAAGGTCATTGACATTGGGGACGAAGATGCGACCGTCAAGGCGGAGGAGGCCATCGGGGTCAATGGACCATCTTGGAGCGGATGGAGATGGGAGGTGAGTGGCCAATGCAGGATCGGTGGGTAGGGTGGAGGTGATGTCAGAGCGAAGCTTCTCAACATCGAAGGCCATAGCAGCTCATAGGACAGGGGCCATGAGGTGGGTGGTATGGAGGGACAATGTGAACTGTTCTTGGGTGAACATAGGATGAAGGTTGTGCGGATTTACTCACACATAGTCCCTATCCCCCCCTTTTGGGTAGATGTCCCACCGATGGGTGAGTGCGTCGGGTTTGGCCCCCAAGCAGCCAGGCCAGAAACGGATGGCGAGGTTGAACTGAGAGAGGTACTCGGACCAGCGAGCCTGTTGACAGGTCAGAACCTTAGATGTGGAGAAATATTCGAGATTTTTGTGGTCAGTGACCACATCGACAGGGGCGGCAGAGCCCTTGAGGTAGTGTTGCCAGTGGTGGAAGGCCTTGTAGATGGCCAACAGTTCCTTGTCATGGGTGTCATAGTTGAGTTCCAGAGCGGTGAGGGTGCAGGAGTAAAATGCAACTGGGTGGAGCTCACCATCAGGGCAGGTGATGGAGAGGATGCCAGCAATGGCATAGTCAGAGTGTCAAGACTGGTTCTCAACGGTCTCCGAGGGGGTCCGAGGGCAGAGGAAAGCTAGGGCGAAAGTCCAGGTAGTCGGAGTTTAGCGTACAACTTAGTACACTAGTTTCCTGCCGAGTCCCAGAGGTCGGAACTATCCAGAGACTGTCTGGAGTTGAGTGAGATCGATGAGTATCTTATTCAATATTCGAACTGATGTGCTACGACGTATGTACAAAGCTTTTATAGTACAGAGAAAAGTCCAATGCAATGTCCGGGATGTAGCGACTACCAGAACGCAGTACGGATGAATAACAATATTAGTGAGCCATTAGTAAGGTAAGTCAGTAGTCGCCGGATAGCCAGATGGTACGGGGATTAGTAAGACATATGGGTACGGTAGTGTAGCGAGTCACTTAGAAGCGTGAGAGAAACATACTAAATATGGAAACAGAAACAGAAACAGATCGTAAGTCAAATCAAAGACGGAACGGAGTTTCATGATGGAAACCTGTAGGGCTAGAATGACAACTCAGATGGTCGGACTGCAGTCCGGACCTTACGCGCGCGTCACAGATGTGACACAGAGGCGTCGGTCTTGATGGTGATCGGCGCATCGGGAACCCAGTGAGTGAGGACAGGAGCAGAGGTGAAGGCATCTTTGAGGTGGAGGAAGGCAGAGTGGCACTCCTCAGAAAAGTTCCAAGGAGTGTTTTTTCAGGTGAGGTGGGTGAGCAGAACAACTATTTCGGAGTAGTTTCAGATGAACCGACAATAGAAGTTCGCGAACCTGAGAAACGACTGAATATCCCTGACCTTGTGGGGTTCAGGCCAATCACGGATGGACTGAACCTTGTCGGCGGACATTGTCAGTCCAGATGGGGAGAGGATGTAGCTGAGGTACTCACCGGAGTCCCTGTGGAACTCGCACTTTTCAGGTTTGGCATATAGGCCGTGACAGCGGAGGTGTCAGAGTACCTCTTTTACATGTTTTTGGTGTGACTCCAGGTCGTGAGAATAAATAAGAATGTCATTGAGGTAGACCACGATGCAGATATCGAGCATGTCTGCGAAGATGCTATTGACAAACCACTGGAAGGCAGCCGGCACATTAGTAAGACCGAAGGGCATCACCCTCCACTCATAGGAGCCATAGCGGGTGCAGAAGGCGGTCTTCCATTCATCACCATTGGTGATGCAGATGAGGTGGTAGGCATGGCAGAGGTCGATCTTACTGTAGACTTTGGTGCGGCTCAGCAAATCTAGAAGATCGGAGATGAGCAGGAGCGGATAGCAATCCTTTTTTGTGATCTTGTTGAGGCCTCGGTAATTGACACAAAGGTGGAGGGAGCCATCCTTCTTCTTGACGAAGAGGATGGGTGCACCATGGGCGGAAGTGGACTGCTTGATGAAGCTGTAGCTGAGGTGCTCATCAATGAAGGTGTGGAGAGCCTCAAGCTCGGGTGGGGAGAGGGAGTAGATTGTGCCGATGTGTGGAGAGGCCCCCTCCTCAATGTTGATCTTCAGGTCGAAGCTGCGGTGCAGAGGCAGCTCGGTCGCTTTCGCTTTGCTAAAGACATCGGTGAACTCGTGGTATTCGGAGGGGACCGAAGAAAGGTCGGGAGGAGAAGGCGAAGCAGAGGACGCACGGAGCAAGACGTCATCGAGGTGCAAGTGCAGACTGAACTGCACAGAGCTGGGGAGAGCACAAGCACGGAAGTAGGCAGCAGCCCCAATGAGGGAGATGTGCGGAGGAGACAGTGAGTCAGAGGCCTTTGGCGAAGGTGGTGGAGTGTCCGGAGATGGAGTGGAGGGTGTCAGTGTCGGTGCTGGAGTAGCGGTCGACTGTGATGGAGGTGCCAGGGGCATAGGCATTCCCTACAATGGTGGTCAGAACAAGATATGGCCCAGTACCCAATCAATCAATGGATTGTAGTGGGTGAGCCAGTTGTGTCCTAATACCAGTGAGCATGAGGAATCCAATGGAGTAACATAAAAGGGAACGGAGGTGACATTGCCAGAAGAGAAATGGACAGAAAGATCTACTTCCTGTGAGATTACAGCATTTGTGCTACCATCAAACAGGTGAAGTGGAATGGGTGGAGCAACAGGCTGCGTAGGTACAGAATATTTTTTAACTAAGGATGGGTCTATGAAACAATGAGAAGAGCCGGAATCGACTAATGCAGAGACATTATCTAACGGAAGGTCCGGAAGGGAGATGGAGGGCATAAGTGAGTTGGGGTTGGAAAGAGTGGATGCATTGAGTCGGATGGTGGGTGCATGGTCAGGGTCAACGCTTCCTCCAGGCTGTGCAGGCTCCCTGGAGGAGCGGACTAATTTTTTGGCTCTTCCTTCTCTGTGGGTGGAGTAGGAGGAGTGGTGGCTGCGGCAGCACGAGCTTTTGTGGCATGGGAGGTGGACTTTGGGCAGTCCTTGGCAGAGTGGCTGGCCTCACCGCAGAAGAGACAGAGGTTATTTTTGAGGCAGCACTGCTGTTCAGCAGTGTTGAGCTTGCCATCCTTGCCAAGGAGGTGCACAATGTCAGACCTAGGCACTTCCGACCTCTGACCGTCCTTCTGCCTGGACTTGCCTTTATTGTCAGAGCATGGAGTGGAAGAGGATGCAGATGAAGATTTCTTATCATCCGAGGGTTTCCCTGCAGATGACTTTTCGGCGGAGGGCTTGACGGAGCGGGATACCTCAGCCTTATGTTCCCAGTACCAAGCATCGATGGTTTGGGCAAGATCGCGCAAACCAGAGAGGGTGGTGGGCTTGCCGACATGGGCGATTTCGTCTTTGATGCAGTCGGGGAGGCTGGTGTAGAAACGATGACGGAGGGCGCCCTCACCGTAGTCCTTGACCTGTGAAGCCCAATGATTGAACTCCATGACATACTTGGTAATGCGAGAGGTGTCCTTCATTGAGAGGTTTTCGAGGTTTTGTACCGCATCAGCCACCGCATCATGTGGGCTGAAGTTGGTGGTTAACTTGTGAAGGAACTTGCGATAGTTGTCCATCCATAGTGGACAGTCGAGGTAGTCATCAGGGTTGAGGAGGTCAGGCTTGAACCAGGCAAGTGCCATGCCCTTGAGATAGGATTGGGTGAAGGTCACCTTGGCACAGTCAGTTCGAAAGGCCTTTGGACGGTCTTGGAAGTTGAGCTCGCATTGTACCAGGAACTCACGGAGTTTCTTCAGGTCAGAGCCATCGAAGGTGTCGGGCTCTCAGACCTTGGTTTTCGGAGTCAAGTCTCCGGAGTGCTGGCTTGAGCAGGCGAGCGCATGAATAGCCCTAGTCAGGGCAAGGAGGGGGTCTTCGGGTGACTCAGCCAGATCTTTGGGGATACCCCCATCACCGCTGCCCCCACCATTGGACCCACCATCAGGGATGTCGGGGTGGTTGGGGTCGGAAGGGTCGCCACCGAGTGGTGGTGGGGTGTGGAATATGGATTGCTGGGTTTCTGAGGGCCCAGCTTGAGAAGCACTTTCGTGTTGAGAATGTCATCAGGCAGAGAAGGAGTGAAACTGTTCGATGACTGAGGGTGCGCGTCATGGATTTGCGAACGCAAGTGCAAGCCTCTCGGTGGTTTCTCTCTGGGTGCGTGCCTGGGTCTGCATGATGTAGGTTTAGTATAGAAAATGAAAGAGGACTCATACAAGTGTGAGTACAAATATACTGTCAAGTTCAGTCCTACTCTGACAATCTCCGACACTCACAGAGGCCGGGGGACGTGTCCGGAGGTTGGCCGACATTGGCCAACAGCTGGCCAATGTGTACCAATGAAGAGCAATGATGGCCAAAGGGTGGCCAATGGTCATGACAGAGGTTCAGGAGAGGGTGTCGGGTTCAGCTCGTGCACTGCCCCCTTGTATGAGCCCAGCCCTCAGATTTCAGAGATAGAAAAGAGCTGGTAGTAAGCCAACAACAGAGGAGGAGGCCAGTCGAAGACCACAGAGGAGGGAACTCAGTTGATATTCATACTGAAGAGACACCGCTGAACACAGCGGGCTTATATACAGTAGGTGCGCCATCAAGGCAGTTCAGTATCAGAACAACAGAACTAACATATGGAGTACAGTAAAATTTCAAGGGGCAGAAATGTCAGAAAACTTCAGTCGGAGTACAAGTGCAGACAGCGGAGGTGAGGGATGGGATAAGGAGAAAGTACCTAAAAGGAATGGTACAGAATGGAGTAGCTTCGGAGCGCTCACTGACAGCCAATCAGGCAATAGGCCAAAAGCCTAAAGAAGAAGTGGCCCTGCACCGTCCCACACGGTGCAGCAGCTGTGCCATGCCTGGACCGGAATGTCGACCCAAAAGGAAGGTGACCCCTAAGTCAAGGGAGGACATCACCTGACAGAGAGACATTAGTCATGTGGTAGTGCCAACAGAGTCCAACAGGGTCCAACAGAGAACAGGGTGGGAACGCGCTGTACGAGTGCTAGAGCGAGCAGACAGGGGCAGAGCGGAGCGGAGCGGACAAGGGCTGGATGGTCAGTGGTGGTGCAGGTTGGGTTAGAACAGGAGCACGGTCATGACACACTGCCCCCCTAGCTCAGTATGCAATCTCAACTTGACAGTCTGCAAGCCACCAAAATGGCTGAAATTGACACATGTGTATGAGAAGAGGTCACCAGGCTGAGTTCCACACTGCAGGTATGCCAAATTTGAATGTTCCTTGTGCAACACTAAGGTAGAAAGCAGGCAGAAAAAGAGAGGGAACTTGCCAACATTGAACAGCACTATGCAAGGCTTAAGAGATCTGTGAGTTACTCTATGGCATAGGCTAACATTACTTAAGTACTGTCCATGACAGACTCCTGTTGCAAAACACCTCAATGCTGAGGGGGACCCCCTGACAGGACCACTTCCAATGCATCCTCAGGCCAGCACACCATCTACTCCAAATCTAGACACAATTAAGCAAATTAGGAAAAGCTGAGGGATCTCAAAGCAAACATGGCTCATTGGAGTTGACATTGATGTAAGACCTTCCCTGTTGTAGAGTGAATGAATGAAATAATTCTATGAAGGACAATGGCCTTGACTCTGGGCTCACATTACCCAAGGGGTGTGAAGGAGAGGGTAGAGGAGAGGCAGCATCTGGCACTCAGGATAACCAGCTGGACTCACCACCAGTGTCTGCAATGGTGGAAGTTGTCACCAAAAGTGTTGAAATGGCTCTCTGCTCTCTTTTGGAGAGTGGGGGCCACTTTTCAGTTGGTGCTATTCCACAGAGTCCAAGGTGAACTCCACACTGGAGGAGGCAAGAGAACCACAAGCTTCAACTTGAAAAGGCAATGGAACCTAGCTACCAGTGCAACTTCATCTTGGTAAGGCAAACTCTCTTGCTCTCATTGATGCATTGACTCTCTTATTTAGGCTGAGGTCCATCATCTCTTCAAGGAGAAACTTAAAATTGAGCAGGATATCAATTTCATTACACATGAACCAGCTGAGGCTGCTGATGTCCATGCCTATGAGTACAAAGATGGGCCTGATGCTGATACAGACAATGTCACATTCAGTCTGAAACAAAATTACTCAGCACCATGGAATTCCTTCCTACTCAGCTTCCTCCTTCATGAGTTTCAAATGCACTGTGTTCAGGAAGCCTGGCCCATCAAAAAAGACAATGACTATATCAAAGAAGTACTACAGGAATGTTACAAGCAACTGTGAACTTTGTGGAAGAATGCATGTTGAAGAATCAGAAAAATAAACTGCTGGGGTGGGGAGTGATGATCTGAGAGGGGAGAGTACTTCCAAAGGGGCTTCTAAAGCCTGGGGAGAGATGCTGTCTGGGGAATGTCTGATGCTGTCTGAGACTGTCTAGACACAGAAGAAGGCAACTCGAGGCCTTCTCGAACTCAAACTCTTAACTCAGTACTTTGTTATTTTTCTTTTTAAGTAGTTACAGTGGAGAGTAAGTGCGCACAGGCTTACTTAAGCCACATCACGTGTCTACTCTCGAAGCTAAGTAAAGTCTAAAGTAAAAGAGCAAAAACAAAGAAAAGAAAGTAAAAACAGTAAAGTAAAAGTAAAAGTAAAAGCTATAAAATAAAAGAAATATCATAGTGGGGAGTACTCACTCCCTACATCCGCGGGACACTTGAGAATTCAACCGTCCTCGGTTGTGAACTGACGGTACGAGCTCGAAGGTGCCAGCAGGGAGAGGTAGCAGGCAAACTCGCCGAAGGACAACGGCTGCGCGAAACATCACGAAACTCGTGGAGATGGTGAAGGGGAGTGTAGGGAGGATGTAGGAAAAGAAATCAAATGAATACGCGCACCCCATCCCAAGATATCAGCAAAACTGGCCCAAGACACCTCTGCGCACGAAAATCCAGATTTCTCGACGAAGGCCGCGCAAATCACGACACGAGGTATACCATTCCAAAGCGCTGATCGAGTAGTATCATGTCCCAAAAAAGCGAAAGGCAAGGCAAAGAACTGAGGGAGATGCGATGTAGACAGTGTGTAGGCCAGCATAAGGGGTGGGAAGAGGAGGCTGCCGAGCAACAACTGCTTGGGCAATCAATACGAAACTGTAGGTAGCGGTAGAGGATACCTAGGAAGAGATGGTGAAAAAGGAACCGGACCGATTGGCCTACCCAGTCCCGAGATATCCGCCAAGTTGCCTCATACCCCCTCCATACACAGAAACTCTCATATCTCCACAACCATCGAGCGTGTAGGAACAAAAAGGGTATCACCAGGTAGCCATAAGCAAGTAGTTTCACCATGCCAAAAAGCGAGAGGTGCGACGCGATAGTGAGTGAGACACGCAATCCTGACCTCGCCACCCTGCTCAGACACAAAACTCCAAATAACTCCGCAACAGCGAATGTGCGCGCTACATCTCGAATATCGTCTGGTAGATGTCGTCTAGGGAATCCACGTCTGAAAGAAGCGAACGATTCGGCGCGCAATTGCATGAGTTATGGCCTAAGCGAGGTAGGGGCTAGGAGAGCGGCATGGCGTCGGTGAAGAACCACTAGGCGGAATTCCGTGAAACTTGGAAAGGCGATAGGGACGCCCAAGGAGAGTTGGGAGAACGAGGAATCGGGGAAAAACGCGCACTCGTTCCTGAGATATCTGCCAAACTGTCTCCTACCCCTCTGTACACTGAGAAAACCCATATCTCCACAACGAATGAGCGCATCCTCATGAAAGAGGTATCACCAGGTAGCTGCGAGCGAGTAGAACCACCATGTAAAAAAACGAGAGGCTCGACGCGAAAATGAGCAAGATACGCGATCTTGACCTCCCTATCCTGGTCAAACACAGAAACTCGAATAACTCTGGAACCGTGAATGCGCGCGCGTCGTCTTGTATATCGTCTCGTAGGTATTGTCTAGTAGAGTCACGTCTAGAAAAAGCGAACGATTTGGTCAAGAATTGAATGAGTTACGGCCTAACCACAGTAGGGGGGAGGAGGGCGGCATCGCGTCGGGGAGGAACTGCTGAGCGGAATTCTACGAAACCCCGGGAGGTGATAGGGACGTTCGAGGAGAGTTTGGAGAACAAAGAAACAGGGGAAACTGCGCACCCAATCCCGAGATATTCCATTTTTTGTCTTATAGTGCCTCTCTCCAAAGAATGGGAGATATCTCCAGATCCGCTGAGGCCGCTGAGACGGAAAGTACACCATTGGAAAGGGCTCGTCGAGTAGATCTCGGACCGCTATTTGCGAGAGGGCCGGGAGAGCTATGGCGAGATACCGAAGTTGGCCGCGCGGGGGGATGATGGAGGCGCATGACTGCCGGATGCTCGGTGAGGAGAGACTCGCCTCAGAGAACGATATATTCATAAAAAAAGATTAAAACACAGTAAGGAAACTCCAACCAGCTAAAGCGGCCCTGTACCAACTCAGTATAGCCTGCGAGAGGGCTGAGGTGTGCGACTGCGGCTGCGCGACCTTCTCGAGTGGGTTGACGCGTGACTACTACGAGATGACTGTATACTGGAGATACTGGCAGCCAAAAACATGTCAGCTAGCCGGACCGGAGGGGGTTCATCCCTCGAGAGCTCCGGTAAGCGTGAGTATGCAAGTCACGGTGCAGGTGGTGGTGAGCGGCAGTGCCGGTAGTCGCGGGAATCGCAGGAATCGCGACTGTGGGGTCTACTCGAATATGAGTACAAACGCGGGTCATTGAGGTCACGAGAGCAAGTGCAGGAGCGGGGTCAACTTGAATATGAGCACGAACGCAGGTCGTCGAGGTCATGAGAGCAAGCACGGGAGCGGGGTCGACTTGAATATGAGCATGAACGTGAGTCGTCGAGGTCACGAGAGCGAGAGTGGGAGTGGGAGGGAGGTCGACTGTGAGAGTATGTTGTAGGTACTGCGCGAGAGGGTGAATGAGAGCTCGAGGACCCACTATGCCCTCGACCAGGGACCTGGGGTTGCACCAGGACTGAGTGATGACTCGGCCCTTCCATTGAGAGTGGCACACACAACAGTTGTGCTGAGGGGGGGTGAGGGTGCACTGGCAAGCAGGGCTGAGATGAACCTAGTGGAACCCTTTGGGTCTGCAGCATTTGGCTACCCACATCCTCCAATGGTAGCTGTGTTGAAAAGGGCTGTAGGCAGCCTCAGTAGTGACTCAACTACTTATATATTAGATATACCTGTAGGCAGCTACAGGGGATCAGTAAGTAGTTTACTGTAAAGAATATATGAACTTACCCTCAGTAGTGACTCAACTACTGAGGGAACAGTACCAAAAGTGTAGTACTATGTGCACTCTAAGTGCTTATGTAAGCAAGTAAAAACTCGCACCAATATATGTATCACACAGGGGTGATTCAAACTCCAACAAGCTGGCCTGGACTCAAAGGAGGAATTTGAATATCCTTAGACCGATTCCCTAGATCCCAGCAATCCAGATGGTCCTTGAGAGTGCACCTGGGTACTTCTCGCGGTATCTCTAGCCCCGTAGGTAGTACAACACGACCTTTCACTAATAGACACTTTCCCGTGGCTAAATACTCCATGCACGAACCACAGTTTGCTCAAATATGGCCATTCCGGCCACAGAAAAAGCAAAATGAATATGCATGGTGGGGTGAGCATCTCACGGAATTGGTAGGTGGCTGTGCATGCAAGGCACTGGCCTCTCGAAGGCCTCTGCAGGTTCGAAGGAGTGATTTCGCAGTGTTCGCAACTCGGATTACATCTTCAAGGAGGCTTTGAAGGTCTTCAAAGGGGTACTGAGGGGGGTTCAAAGCTTCGGAAGGTTCGCAACATGGGGAATTTAGGCCATGCATGACATCAGGAGGTAACTCCAATGAATAAAACAATATATATATGGGAATACCGAGGGAAAGCATGCCTCAGGACTGCAAGAACACAAATGGGGAGTGCAAGACTGAGACCGAGGTGGGAAAACCACAGGAACACGACCAAGACCGAGGACATGAGACCTAAAACTGTGAGAATGAGACTGAATGAGATGAGAAAAATGTCACCAGGCTAAGACAGAAGCCCCTTGTGGTGGGCTCCAGATGAAGAAACTGAATAAGAAAAGCTGAGGATAGTGGTGGTGATCTGAGAGGGGAGATCTTCCAAAGGGGCTCCTATAGCCTGGAAGGAAATTGCTGTCTGAGAATGGACATCTAGGGCTGTCTGAAGTCTGTCTGAACACAGAAGAAGGCAACTCGAGGCCTTCTCAAACTCAAACTCAAACTCTTAACTCGGTACTTTGTTGTTTTTTTGTAAGTAAGTACAGTGAAGTGTAAGTGTGCATGGGCTTATATAAGCCACATCACGTGTCTAATCTCGAAACTAAGTAAAGTCTAAGGTAAAAGAATAAAAGCAAGAGAAAAGAAAGTAAACACAATAAAGTAAAAGTAAAAGTAAAAACTATAAAATAAAGAAATATCCTAGTGGGGAGTACTCACTCCCTACAACATCCCAAGCTGATGGTGTCAGATGATTAGTTCCCCAGTAACTCCAAGCTACTGTATTCATATCTACCTGTCAGATAATTAGTCTACAGATGGTCAGTAAAAGTAAGGCTAAATAAAAGGGTGACTTACTCCCCAGTAACTCCAAGCTACTGAGGAGGGAAGGGAGAAAATTTACCCTACTGTATGTACGCTTTTTTTGCTTATGTAAGTGACACATCATCGCACCTAAGTCTTATACTACTAGGGGCAGTTTATATCTCAACAGATGGCCAAGGGGTTGATTGAGACACCTGCTGAACAGGAGGCTCGGCTAGTGGAAGAGAGCCTAATACTAGGGAAAGAGGGTAGACAGGCCATGTGCCACTGAAACATAGGCATCTGGTACTTGAGCATTGACATCTTCACTGATGTTTGCATAGAAATACCATTGTAGGAAAACAGCCCTCGATCACATCATTGTGATGAAATCAGAAGCCACCAACAATGATCTATCTATGCAGCTGGAAGTGGCTGCAGCATCTTATCAACACTTTGGGTGACCATTGATACAAAATTCCCTCCTTGCTGCTGGGGACTCCCGCGTCCCACCTCTACTTTGCACATATGCTTCCTTAATCATCATACTCATCGCCATCATCATTGTCTCATCTCTCACTGCTTATCGTGTTATCCCGGGCACGTCACCTGACGGCCTTATGTTTTGGTAACCGGTCCAACACCAGTTCACTCACTTTGTCCTTGACTCGTCAGTTTCAACACTGACTCATCAGCACCGTCTCTGTTCATCAGGATCGCCTTTGTTCACGTGACTCATGTTTGTACTATAGCTGCGCATTACTGCGCAATGTTGCCTTTCCTGTACCTCGGTACAACCCTGCCTCATATGACTGTTGGACTCGTCAGTATAGTATTGGTTCGTAGCTGTGTCTCTTCAGGTATATAAAGCCCTAGCTACTCACCATGTACTGTATCTTTTTGCTACTTTGCAACCACACTATAAAACTATCACCGTTATTCGGAGATATTGTCCACACTGGCCAAGGAGATCGAAAGCCTTGACATCTTGAAGTAACTATCTTGCCATCGCTCTTACGCACTTGTCCTTTATTAGGACCTTCGTGCACAATGGCATAACAAAAGCAAAAAGATCCTAAACTGCTGCTGTGACCGTTATTCAGACATGATGCTCAGCTTTTCTCTCTATCAAACTTCACTGGTCAATCCTATACAAAACAGGTCAAGCTACTAGCATTGCTACTCTCCTAATCTCTCGACTGGTCCTCCTCTGGATTCTAGTCAACGTATCCCTCAACCTACTCCACTTCGCCTTATGAATTGCCCAAGGTGTCTTCAGGAGAACCACCTAGACGTCCTCCATGACCACCTGCTTCAGCAATTGGAAAAGGCAAAGCTCTGCCAGTCCCTCTGCAATATTCTACAGAATATACAGGCCGACGCTTCGCACACAAGTACGGTCTCATGTCCACCCCAAACCCTCCATCTACTCTTCAAAACCCGGCCATCTTAGGGGCCTACCGAGATCAGGAACCCGAGTCAGAAACCAACGCCAAGCTGTTAATAGACGATGGCATTTCAGACTTCGGATCTGCTACTGGAGATATACCAATCCCAGATCAAGAAGAAGACTCCCTCACTAGGTTAATGTCTCACGTAACCGAAGGACTGTCTTTAGGAGCTGGTGGTTCCAGACAGGAAGCCAAGAAGTCAGGAACCCTGCTCTTTAATCGCGAACCTACGGAGAATGAGTTAGAAGATCTTTTGGTGAAAGCCTTCGGTCAAAAATGGATTCATAACCCCAGAACTTTCCGTTCTTTGGAAGAAAAGCTTAACGGAGGCCACGAGTTCAATCTCAATAAACTAACCATGTATAACGGTGACCACAAGCAACTCCCCGTTTGGCTCACGCAAATTAAAGGATACTTGCAAATCAACCAACATGTCTACATGACTGACCATCTCCAGATTGGTCTAGCTCTGTCTTACATGACGGAAGGATCTGCTGCCGCTTTCGCTGAAAATTATATTAATGAGCATGTGGACAGCAGTCTCGCAACCTATAATGACAGGTGGGAAAATTTTGAAGCAACTATCCAGGCTATGTTTGCTAGTGGAGATCAAAAGACAAAAGTGCAGTTGGAACTCGTTACGCTCACCCAAGGTTTGACTCCCCTCAAAAACTACGTTGCTTGCTTCATGGCACTCTTCAACCGAGCGAAGTTTTGCAACAACTCTTTCAATGGCACTATCTTCTTTGGGAAGGGACTTCAAAAGGAAATCAGAGATTGGGTTCTTGATCATCGAAACCCAGTTACTGTATCCGATTGGATCATAGCTGCCAGGGAAGCCATAAGCAAGATTGAGAGTAAAAGAATTCTCAACAGAAAGAGCACCCCTACTATGCTCTTCAATTATCAATGTTCCACTCCCACACGAGACCCAAACACTATGGATGTAGATGAACGAGGAAGAACATGCAAGTGGTCCAAAGGAAGGATGACCTACGTCATCAAGTGTTACAATTGTGGAGATGAAGGCCATGTCAAAAAGGAATGCCAGAAGCCACCGAAGCCCAGAGAAATAAAGGAAATCAAGTCGTATGGCAGACCTGAAAATCTCTATCATGCCTCCATCGAAAAGCATCTGCCAAAGGATTTTTAGAACGGCATTCTGGTTCACTTCCATCCAGTTTGCCTCTGGTTAAAGTGTCATCAGCTTACTGTGTATCTAGTATCAAAGACGAATCTGACATGTGTGCTTGTTCCCCACATGGATACATCAAACTGATCGACTACAAAGCGGAAGTTAGTGCCTTGATCAATTGCAGAGCTGAGGTCAACTTAATTGGACCCACAATTGCATCAGAACTCAAGGTGAAGACATATAGGGTTAAGAAACCCTGGAAAGTGGTAGGGTTCGACGGGACTACGAGTCGACCGATTACCCAGAAATGTTACCTGAAAGCAGAGGTAAAAGGAAGGTTTTGCAAAATCCTTTGCTTTGTCGGACCTCTGGAGAAAAGGGATCATGTCATCTTAGGAATGCCATGGCTTCGAAAAGAGAAACCCATAATCAACTGGGAAACTCAAAAAATCGAAGGATGGGGTGACTCCCCAAAAACATCGCC
Organism: Pisolithus sp. B1; assembly: GCA_024663435.1. Lineage (NCBI taxonomy): Eukaryota > Fungi > Basidiomycota > Agaricomycetes > Boletales > Pisolithaceae > Pisolithus > Pisolithus sp. B1. The sequence goes on from JANFAA010000038.1 coordinate 180,068, forward strand.
AAAGAAGAAAGACGATATGCATGAGGTCAAGACCGCCTCTGTAAATCGCACTACTATTTCAACACAATTGGAGGTGAATGCCAGACCAATGGAAATACCGGAACTGCCAAAGGAATATCATGACTTCGTGGATGTGTTTTCAGAAAAGGACATACCTTTACCAAAGTTCCGAAAGGGACTTGACAACGAAATTCAGACTAAAAGTGAATTTCAGAAGGAAAACAAGACTCTTATGAAGAAAGCCACGTTATATCCAATGTTGCCAGATGAAATGAAAGCACTCAATGAGTTCATCAATGAAAATTTGGCCTGTGGCAAGATCATCCCTTCCGAGTCACCAGTGTCCACGCCAGTCTTCTTTGTCGCCAAAAAGGATGGAAAGAAAAGGCTGGTACAAGATTATCGATACCTCAATTCACACACCATCCATGATTCTTATCCGTTACCCAACATCCCACAGCTCATCAATGAACTTTGTGAATATAAGTACTTTGCAAAGTTTGATGTATGATGGGGTTTCACTAATGTCAGGGTAAAACCGGAAGATCAATGGAAAGCGGTGTTCTTAACTCCAAGAGGATTGTTCAAACCAACAGTAATGTTCTTCGGACAATGCAACTCCCCCCCAACGTTCCAGTGGTTCATGGATACCACCTTTGCCTCGCAACTACAGAAATGGCAGCAATGCAGGTACATGGACAACGTGGTGGTACACACCAAAACGCTGCCAGAACTTCAGTGGTATGTCAGGGAGTTCCTCGCTATTTGTCAAAAGGAACAACTGCACCTCAAACTCTCCAAGTGTTTGTTCAAAGTGGAAGAAGTTGAATTCCTCGGAATGAAGGTCACACAGGGAAGTGTACAAACTGTATCAGTAAAAACTGATGCAGTAGAATCCTGGCTGATACCCCATTGCCTATGGGACATGCATTCCTTCTTGGGATTCTGTAATTTCTATTGACGATTTATACCGTCGTTTTCACAAATTGCAAAACTGCTACATAGCCTGTCAAAAAAGGAAGTCAAGTGGCACTGGGATGAAGAACAGGCTGTTGCCTTTCAACAAATCAAGGATCTTTTGTGCTCTGCCCCTGTCCTACAAATCCCGGACCATTGCAAACCATTTGCGTTATTCACCGACACGTCCAAGGTGGGAACTGGAGCTGTCTCAGTGCAAAAGGGGCCAGATAATGAATGGCACCCATGCCATTTCCTCTCAGAGTCCCTTAAGGGTGTGGAACAACGCTATCAGGTCTTCGACCTCAAAATGCTAGCTGTCATCCGAGCATTGGACGCTTTTCGCCATTACCTTATTTCCCCAGTCAAGCCAACAGTGGTATTCACTGATCATAAGAATCTTACTTATTGGCGACATCCACAGAAACTTACTCCATGCCAGGCTCGATGGCTGGACACCCTACAGGGCTATCCACTGCGCTTTTTGCATCAGTCTGGTCGATTGATGGGTGCCCCCAATGCACTTTCGCAACAGTCCGACCATGGGGAGGAACCCGAGTTAACCGCAGCTGCCCTACCCAACGCCTTGTGGCTTTCCGGGGGGGTGAATTTGCAGTTGTTGCCTACTTCAAACCCCAAGGCATCAGAACAATGCATCACGAACGACGAGCAAAAGGTTGCCACACCTGCAAAGGGGATTTATGTCGTCTCAAAAGAGGTGTATGAACGTGCTACAAGCGAAATGCCAAAGGATTCTACACTCTCAGAGGAAAATGAACAGGTGACGGCCATAAAAGACAGAACCAAGCACTACAAACAAAGGTTGTATATCCTGCCAGCGACCAGGAAACAGTGCCTCCAAGAATACCATGATCACGCTTTGGCCGGACACCCTGGAGTGAAGGCAATGACGAGGAAAATGATGGCGGAGGTCTGGTGGCCCAGAATGTGGAAAATGGTTCGTGACTACGTCAAAGGCTGCCCTGTGTGTCAAGCCAACAAAGTCATAACACACCTGATCATGCCACCAGCAACACCAAATGATGCAGCATCCCTCCCCTTCCAACAGATTTCTATGGACTTCATCACTGATTTACCCCTGTCTGAGGGATATGATTCAGTTCTAACTGTAGTGGATCAGGGACTGACAAAGGCGGCAGTGTTCGTGCCAACCAACAAAACAGCGGACTCAGTGGAGCTGGCAAGGCTGTTTCAACGCAATATCTACCAAAGATATGGCCTTCCCAGAAGCGTTATATCTGATCAGGGTCCACAGTTCGCCTTGGCCTTCACTCACAAACTGTATAAAGCTGTGGGAGTCAAGACCAAGTTATCATCGGCATATCACCTGCAGATGAATGGAGAAAGCGAACGGGTCAACCAGGAACTCGAGACTTATCTGCGGTGCTATTGTGCTGAGTTGCCCAACTCATGGGTGCGAAAACTTCCTGATGCGGAGTTTGCTCATAATTCACAAATACATTCAGTCCATGGACAAACCCCCTTTTCTCTGCTTTATGGGTATGACCCATCCCCCTACCCTGATGTTAGGGTAACCGCTGCCCCATCTGTCGATGAACAGTTACAGTTGCTCGCTCTAAATTGAGATCTGGCTGTGTTGTCGCACAAAAAGGCACAGCAGGTAATGAGAAACCGAAGTAAGGGAACCTATGTTCCACCAAAGGTCAGAGATAAGGTCTGGCTTGATTCAGCCAACCTTCGAACTCAGGGACAGTCGGCCAAGCTCGAGCCAAGAAGACTGGGACCATTTTCTGTTACCAAGTTAATATCGCCCGTGGCTGTGCGACTAGAACTCCCAATGACATGGAAGGTTCACCCAGTGTTTCATACATCAAGAATATACCCGTATACAGAAACAGATGAATATGGACCTGCCCCAAGTCAGCCACTACCGGAGCTGGTGGATGATGAGGTCGAATGGGAGCTGGAGGCGATACTCAATCACCACACCAAAGGGTGCAGAAAGGAGCATGAGTACTTGGTGAAGTGGAAAGGGTTTCCGCATTTGTCCAACACCTGGGAACCCGAAAACAATATAAAAGAACATGCTGAGGAAGCCCTCTACAAATACAAGCTTGCCCGCCATCTCGCACTATAAAAATGTCGTCACCTCGCTCAGTCAACACAGAAAACCCTGACTCCAACTACTACTATGATAGCTTTGATGAATCCGACTTTGCTGGTTCTACCCTCGTCTCGATGGATGTCTCCCCGACCTCACCATGTGCAGTACCCGCCACATGCCCCATCGCCAAGGTACCCAAACTCGCTGCCACCAGCCCATTGTCGACCAGAACAGGTGAGGTCTCCACCACCTCTGTCGAACCCGTTTTGGACTCCTCTGCCTTTGTCCCTCTTGGGGGACTCTTGTTCAAACCAGTCACCATTAAGTCCAGAAAGGGCAAGAAGCGTGCCTGTCCCTCTACCCCTTTCCCATTTGTCCTGCTCGTTGATCGACTGTCAGCTGCCCCCTATGACTATGACCCTAATGAAGGGCCAAACCCTAACGAGTCCACCCCAATTCCCACTCTACCCCTCTCCAGATCCCTATCATGCAAGCATGTTCCACCCTGTACCAGGCCTCCCTGCCATTCCCCCTCCGGCTCAGGGTTCTCCCAAGTGGGCCCCATGACATCAGAATTCTTCGACTATTGTTGGCTTCTCATGAAGTACAACGAAGGGCACGCACTTGACAGGACAACAGGAGAACAACGTGAATGTCTATGGTTGCTGTGTCAAATCTTCCGAGGATCAGACATAGTGGCTTCTCACGTTCCGAAGTTTTTGGAGTCTACACAAAACTGTGATCCAGAACAGAGCACCACCTATGTTGAAAGCCTCCTGCATGCTACTGTTAGCACTATGGGTGATGTTCAGCATGACATCATCACTCTCGTACACAAGGATGTCAGGCCAGAAGTAGCCCATTCCTTTCACATCAAGAATACTGATAGATCCATCAGATCTGGGTTGGATGCCTTATGTGAGGTTGCTTCTGCAATCACGGATGGAAGATCGCAGCTTTGTGCGATGGTTGGAATGGAAATGCATGCCAGGGGAACGCCTTCAAGGGTGTCTCCCAGAGATGTTGAAACAAGACAAGGACCGCCTGCTGGAGTTGGTGAAGACTGGCTATCTGTCCCTAAAAGAGAGACTCTGACATCACCGCCACCCTTCCGAGAAGAAAAGGAAGTCACATGCAAAAGGGTCTTTCGACAGGCAGCAACCATCATCGCTGAATCAGCAAGAAACAGGGGAACTGTTTATGCCTGGGTCGATCTTTTAGAGAAAGCCTGCCACGACCTTGACTTCCGTTATATTCACAACATCGTACAGACCCAGACAGAAATTCCCCCTCACCCCTTCATCACTGTCACCCTTGATGATCAGTTGTGCCTCTATCTTGGTGGATGCCTTCCCATACCATGCGAACATCCTCTTCGCCCCTACACCTGTTTTGACTGCGACTTCCTCGGTCACTGGTCTTGTCATAACGGAAGAGGTTCATGTTGGACAACTCCTGATGAGGTCACCACGCTATCCCCCACCACCTCTTCACTGTCCTCGACCCGTCGTTCACCGACAGCACCACGTACCGCTGGCCATCGTCGATCAGGGGCTCGCCGAGCTTAACGGGGGGGTGATGATACAAAATTCCCTCCTTGCCGCTGGGGACTCCCATGTCCCACCTCTACTTCACACATATGCTTCCTTAATCATTGTACTTGTCACTGTCATCGTTGTCTCGTCTCTCACTGCTTATCGCATTATCCCGGGCACATCACCTGATGGCCTTATGTTTTGGTAACCGGTCCAACACCGGTTCACTCACTTCATCCTTGACTCGTCAGTTCAACACTGACTCGTTGGCACCGTCTCTGTTCGTCAGGATTGCCTTTGTTCATGTGACTCATGTTTGTACTATAGCTGTGCATTACTGCGCAATGTTGCCTTTCCCGTACCACAGTACAACCCTGCCTCGTATGACTGTTGGACTCGTCAGTATAGTATTGGTTCATAGCTGTGTCTCTTCAGGTATATAAAGCCCTAGCTACTCGCCATGTACTGTATCTTTTTGCTACTTTGCAACCATGCTATAAAACTATCACTGTTATTTGGAGATATTGTCCACACTGGCCAAGGAGATTGAAAGCCTCAACATCTTGAAGTAACTATCTTGCCGTCGCTCTTACGCACTTGTCCTTTATTAGGACCTTCGTGCGCAATGGCATAACAACCATGGTATGAGCTCGGAGGAGAGCTCTGTGGAAAATGGTATTGAGAATGTACTCCAAGTGAAAAAAATGGAATGGCAGAAGAATATTGACCAAGAGCTAGAGATTATAGACCTCCAGCAGGTCCTCAACAAGGACATCTTTTGCTCACAGGGTGGAAAACCCCTCCCTAGAAAGCATGCCCCTGACAACCCAGCATCTTCTTGGACCCCAGTAATGGCTTTGCCTATGGCATTGTATGATGACAAGTGGATCTCGCAACTTACTGAACATCAGAGGGAGTCACTCAAGATCTCGAAGGAGTCATTCCCATGGATGAAGATTGTTGCAACCTTATCTTGGTATGTCTTTCTCACTTGCAGTGTCTCTGAGTCTTGATCTATCCATTTGCTACAGATATACTAGAATACCCAGCATGCTTTTTGTTGGAGATTGAATCACCCCTGTGTGATACTTATTTTTGGTGCGCTTTTTGGTTGATTACATAAGCACTTAGAGCGCACACTTAGAGTACATTTTGGTACTGTTCCCTCAGTAGTTGAGTCACTACTGAGGCTGCCTACAGCCTTTTTTCAACAGGTTATGAGCCCTGCATAGTGCGGAAGAAAATTTTATTAGAGGCAACTCGCGGTCGACTCGAAACAAGTGACTACTCAACAATCTACTACTGTCCTTACTCGAAAGCTATTGGATAATACAACGGATGGATTACCTACCCGAGCTCGCACACAATGGGCATAATTGGACAACTTATGCAAGTTCGGTCCTATGTGCCATTTCTGACGAAGGCTTGATGGGGTTCCTGGTCGGGTCTGAAAGACGACCTACACATCCAGCAGAGCTTATAGGTCGTGGTGAGGGTTGGACGCCCCAGACTGACGACGAACGAGAAGAGGTCACAGCATGGCGAGCTGCCGACCAGTTGTGGACACAGCGGAATGCGATGGTAAACTACACCATCGTCTGCAGTATTCCGGATACCATTTTCGGCTCTATGCTACACCTAAAGTCGCCACTCGAAAAGTGGTCCTACCTTGAAAATTGCTTTGGTCGGATTCCGAGGCCAGATAGCTGGCTAGCAGCTGAGCAAGCCATGCAGCAGCACGATACACCCTCTGAGCAAGAGATAGCTAGAGGAACTGGTCAGGAAGCTCGCGACAGTAACAGTAAAATCAAGACCTTACCTGGTAGCCAAAATGAACCTACAGACAGCCCAAGCGACTGCGCTGAGACTGAGGCTGGGCACACGAAGCCCGAGCCCAAGGTTGTAGATGCACGGCACTTGAAACCTTACCTACGAGGGGTGGAGGTTGAGGCTATAGACTTGAAACAGCCAGCGGAAGGCATGGACACACTCGAAGCACCTGACAGCGGTAGTCAGTGTGCAAGCGACAAGGCCGAAGAGGAGGACGACTTACCAATGAGCTCTGACGCTCTCGAAACTCCTGGGGACCTACCATTCACTTCAAGCGAATGCGCCGAGACCCGGACTGGGCACACGAAGCCCGAGGACGAGGTTGCAGACACGCGGCACGTAGTGGATGTCCTACCCATGTTTGAGGTGGGGAGTATAGGCCAAGCATGGTACGGCAAACATGCGAAGGAACTCCAAGCACCTAACGAGGGTGGTCAGCACGCAGACAACAAAGTCGAGAGGAGCCGAGACTTACCAAAGTCAAGCTCCGAGGTTTGCAAGCCTGTAGGTCACCCTACTGGACAGGCAGGTGAACGTGCTATGGAAGATGCACTATGGACATCTATCAAAGACAGTCAGTGCGCTGGGACAAACAGCGAGATGATCGCTAACGTACCTGATCCACCCGGCACACCCACGAAACTCTCTACCCTACAAGTCGAACACTCTAGACTACGGAACAGCCCTTCGGCACGAGCGCATAGTGCTATGAGTATGGAAACCAACCTATCATGCACAGGGAGAAGCAGCAAGCGACGAGAGACGAAGCGTCTCGAACTTGACTGCAAGCAGGCATTGGGACGCCCGAAACGAACCTACCGAGGGCGCACCACATCCGAAACCCCGCCTGACGAGGCTTGGGGGATGGGGGTGTACAGTTCAGCTAGAGTTGGTTGGGGGGACAGCACAACGACTGGATCGATAATGATGACACTGGAGATAAGAGGGCTTAGCGCCAGAACAGTCGAACTGCGGGCCCACTTACCACATTGGGATACGACCCGAAAGGAGCCTGATAAGGCTGGGGATACCGGTGGTAGAGGTGATGACACAGCTAGCAAGGACTTCGTCGACTTGCGTGGAGTCGAGAAAACGCTGCTAGCTATCAGCAGAAGTCAGCAGGGCAAACAAGAGGTGAAAAGGCAAGATGGCTTACCTGTGCCACCAGAAACACCTCCCAACGGCTACATGCACCCTCCAGGGACCATCAGGGACCTGCACCCACGTGGTGGAATGAAGACAAGAGCTGAAAAGGTCAGACGTGCGAGATGGATTAAAGTGAGAGGTCACACACACCGTCATGACCACATACATGGCAGTCTTGCCACTTCGAAGGCCAACGAGGTCTCGCAACACCTCCAGAACGTTGCGAATACCTACCAGCGCCAGGGGGTGCCTCCCAAGTCGATACGGAGCACCGGCAGACTGATGAATGGTCATGCAGCAGCCTGGCAGCCTCAGATACCTCCAACCAGCGCCTACTATGGCAATAATGCCTCCAAGGGCCTCCAACATCGTGCAAGACTCAGGTCGAATGCAGAAAACAAGTTGCGGCAGGCCAAACGGTCCATGGCTGTACGAAATCAGCCTACATGGGACAACTTACCCAGTAAGGGGGATAACGGTGGTAGAAGGCACGGTGATGCAATTAGGAGTGGATACGCCGACTCGCGCAGAGTCGAAGAATCACCGCTAACTGACAATGGAGGTCAGCACAGCGAATATGAGGCAAAACGGCCGAGGCACTCACCTGCACCACCCGCGCGATCTCCAAATAGCATACTGGACATGCCTACACTCTTCACGGACCTACGTCGATGTGGAAGACTAAAATCGAAGGCTGAAAATGTCAGCGACACACATACGAGGCAAAGCGCCTACCTTACCCAGACGGCCCTCAAACGGCCACTTCCGCTCCTCCCTACACACTCGAATCGATCCCTGGACGCTACCAGAGGGTCACGGACAACGAACGTACGCTGTAATGGAGTCAGGCATGCGTGGAAAGTCAAAACGAGAGGGCGAACATACTGGATAGCGCGCATTCTCATGTGGCTGCTCCAACCCTTCTCAATGCCCTCCAAACGACTTCGACACCCTATGGGAGGGTTATGGATAATGAAGATAGGCTGTAGTGAAGCCGGGAGCACCAGAGAAACCGAAACGAGAGGTCATACACACCGAATAGCTGGCATTCTCATGTGGCTGCAGCAAATCCTCTCAAACCCCTCAAGGCGATTCCAGAACATCGCTAACACCTACTGGTGGGAGGGGGTGCCACCTGGATCGACGCGAAACGACGCGAAACGGCCGAGAAATCTTCGTACGGCCAAATGGCTGCCTTGCAGCAGCGGTAGGAGGCAAGATGACAGGCGTACCGGTATATACTCACCTGCGCCATCCAAGCGGCCTCCCAACGACCTCACATGTGCCCCTTCGACCCTCAGGAACTTGCGCCGACGCGCTACGATCAAGACGAGATCTAAAAACGTCAGTACAATCGAAACAAGAGGCAGCAAGGCCTCCGGACTTACCATTCCCATTCCGCCACCTCGCGAGCTTGCGAAACTCCTCTGGAATGTTGCAAACACTTACTGGCGACATGGGATACCCCTGGACGAACGCGAAACATCGAAACTCTATTGTTATTCGATACGGCGCCCTAGCGGCAATGGTACAAGGCAAGACGACGCGCGCACACGACGCGCATTCCGAAAGAGGAAGTTGCCACAACGCAACGACGCGTCGACACAGCCACACGTACACTCGTTACACACACGGACTCGAAGCTCACTTGCAGCAGAATACACACTCGTTTATTGAATTATTGAGTATACATTCATTGAGTTCTTATTTTCTGCACTTCTACTTATCACACAGTGGAGCTTCAGGGGGTGTGTTGGAGATTGAATCACCCCTGTGTGATACTTATTTTTGGTGCGCTTTTTGGTTGATTACATAAGCACTTAGAGCGCACACTTAGAGTACATTTTGGTACTGTTCCCTCAGTAGTTGAGTCACTACTGAGGGTAAGTCTACTATTTACTTAGTATTTCCATACTTACTGATAGCCTGTAGCTGCCTACAGGTACATCTAATATAATAGTAGTTGAGTCACTACTGAGGCTGCCTACAGCCTTTTTCAACACTTTTCTCATATGGTTGTATCCTGAATGTACTACTGTACTGGTCTGAAACTTGCTCATGCATGCTTTGTTGGGCACAGGCTCTACAATGTTGTTGGATGGGAAATGTGTGGTGATGATCAGGCAACCAGTTTAGTCCTGGACAAAATTCAGAGTTTTGGATAGGATATTCCCCCCTGTTTTCATTTTAACAATAAAACTGGGTTTCTATGCTAAAGAAAATTTGAAGTTGAAGCCATTGTCTAGGCAATGACAGAACAATAAATTCCTCCCTGACTCAAATGCAAAGATAAAACTTGAAGTCTTGATGAGTGTGTTGTCAGCTTCAATACTTAATAATCAGACCAACATTTTGGATGTTACTGCACAGTTGTGCAAACTTGTAATTATCACACACAATCTCACAATTGGCCAGACTTTAAACTCCATCACTGTGAGAATTTGATTATAATCTTAAAGTTTTGCATTCACGTTTTCCACTACATTTTCCCTCATCTTAAATACTGGTGGCCGCGTTGTGCCAGCCGGGCCTCGATATTTAAGACGTCAGCAACAGTGTGGGCGGGGCACAAGACGATTGGGTCAGTGATGAAACCGTCTTCGTGTCTCTTCACAGCTCGGACAATGGCCGCTTGGTTTTCGGCAGGTTGATTATGATGAATAACACCGATACCCCCCTAGAGCGCAAGGCTAATTACCCTTTCGGTCTCCGTGACAATGTCGACATTGGGCTACTCATGAACGGCGGTCTCAAAGCGACATTGCGGGTGATCCTGAATTCAGTTATCACGTGCACTGTGGAGAAGCTGATCTTGCCAGGCAACAATAGAAAATCGTTGTAGGTGTCGCCATCATGAAGCCGGCTGTTCATAGGGTCCTCGACAAACAAACCATTAGGGGATGCGAACATCTGCAGATGGACAACAGCATCGGCTTGGTCAAGAAATCTTAGGGGGGTGGGCATTTTAGCCGGCAGGAACCAGAAAAACTCAATCTTATAGCACATGTTTGGACTGGAGATTGATAAATGTCATGATTGGGCACACGTGTAAATTAGTCACTCCCTGATGATCTTCAGCGTCTTCTCACCAGCCAAATCCCATTTTCCAAATAATAGACTGGAGCGTAGGCGTCAGTAGGGGAAACAAGACGAGAAGTGGGCCACATACTCAAAGGCGGCCATGATAGTCCACTTGCGGTTATCGGACTCGGGAAATACGAGTGACCTGGGGCCATAAAACACCTGAAAAAATGATAAACCATGATGATCATGACGTCTAGAAGGCAGCAAACCTCATCGTCGACCTCTTCTTGTTTCCTCGGGAGACAATGTAGGAATTTCCAATCGGGGTTTGCATCGCGGCAGAGTGCCTCTGTCACTTGGTATCCAGCAAAATCTTGCAAACGCTGCGCCTTCTCGGCCTCTTGACCCATGGAGATCCTACGTGTCATGAAGTGGCATGATGATCGTGATTGCAACGCGCTCTTACCAGGTATCAGTCACGACGACGTCTGCACCTTTGACTGCCTCCTTGGGATCGGAGCCCCACCAAACGTCCTTATCGCAGCCGAGCTGGGTGACGCGGTCCCATACGGGCTTGGGACATTGATAGGCCGGTTTGGGGGGAGATGCGACGCGCATCTTGTGGCCGAGGCGTGGGTACGTGACAAGCATGTCATGCAGCACGTTAGTAGAGTCACCTATATAAGCCACAGTAAGAGGGCGCAGTGGTGGGAGAGGCTTGTTGGCAGGGGGCGGGATTTGAAGAGAGGTGTCGAATAAATGGGCGTGTTCATGTAGTGTGAGGACATCGGCAAGAGTTTGTGTGGGATGCCATAGAGAAGAGAGGGCGTTGAGGACGGGGACAGGAGAGTAGCGAGCGAGTTCTTCAATTTCCTCGTGTGCGCCGACGCGGGCGAATATGCCCTGGCACATTCCGCCGATGACGCGTGCTGTGTCGCGGGGTGACTCGTTGACGCCGAACTGGATGTCGTCACGGCCAAGAAAGAGTGCGCGACCACCCAGAAGCACCGCCGCTGTCTCAGCAGACACACGTGTCCTGGTGCTGCGCTTCGAGAAGAGGAGAGCGACGGACTTGTTAAAGAGCGACTGCGAGGGCATCCGCAATCGTGCACTCTTCTTGGAGGACGACTGGGGCGCGAGCCACGGCAGAGAGACCTGCTTCAAGTAATGCGCGTGGTTGACAATGCGCAGAATTTGGGGAGCTGTGAGGTCAGCCAGGCTCATCAAATGGGGCACCGCACTCATCCTTGTCCTTTTTTTTTTCCTCGTCGTCGTCGCCCTCGACGATGAGGCCTTGGCTGTTTTTGCATATGCAATGATGATGACATAATCTAGCGTGGGATGAAAAAGGATGGTAATGCCAATTAACAGTCTCGGAGTGCTAATAGCAAGTGCTCAGCGGTGTGTCTTGTGTTGCCAATGTCGACGACACCGACACCATCGCGATCAGCGACGCCGCCAACGATGCCCGTCCAGCCCGACCACTTCTTTGGCCCTGAGGGCACCCAGCTTCCGCCGTCTCCGAACTCTCTTGCAAGGGCATGGCTCGACCCTGCCGACGATCCTCTCGCTCACCGTGGCATCCCTGTCTTCAAACCAACCATGGACGAGTTCGCCGATTTCGAACGGTACATGTCAAAGGTAGAATGCTGGGGTCTCCGCAGCGGCATCATTAAGGTCATTCCTCCGAAGGAGTGGTACGTACATGCTCATTCCACACCCGCGCGCGCACTCATTCACCCTGCACAGGGCCGACGCTCTACCCCCCATCAAAGACCAACTACTCAACGTCAAGATAAGATCCCCCATTGAACAACATATGCTCGGAAGAGGCGGTCTCTTCAGACAGGAGAACGTGGAGAAGCGCAAGGTCATGAGCGTGCGCGAATGGGCCGAGCTATGCGACAAGGAGGAATTTCGCGCCCCTGGCATAGACGACCTCGACATTCATGCAAGGGGCACAAGAGCAGACTTGAGGCCTTTCCGTGGCCGTCGAACAAGAGCAGACAGTCGCAAAGTCGAATCCGTCGAACCAGACGAACCAAGCACTCCCCTAACGAAGGAAGAACACCCAGAGGATTTTTCACGTATGCTTCCACACCCAGCATCAATGTCACCCCCTCAAAGTGTCGAAAATCCTCTGACCCCCAACACAAACGCGCCAATCGGCCCCGCATCGGATTGCTCCGGTCAGTGTCAAGATGTTGATATGGAGGAGGACCCTGCCACGGTTCCCACAGCACAAGACGATCCGTGTGATTCACAGGGAAAGCCAAAGTCAAAGGGAAAGCGCGTGGCCCAGACTCGTGCAGCACGTGAAGCATCTCTCGCTGAACGTGCAGTTAAGGATAAAGCTTTTATTGACGTTTTCGACCCCCGCAAGGACTGGCTGCCCCCTAACACGAAAAACGAGGATTATACACCCGAGTTCTGCCAGAAGCTTGAACGGCAGTACTGGAGGAATTGTGGTTTAGGCAAGCCCGCATGGTACGGTGCCGACATGCAAGGTACATATTGATGCTGCTGCCCCGATGGCTGCTCACCCAACCTTTCGCAGGTTCCCTCTATACCGATGAAACAAAGATATGGAACGTGGCTCATCTTCCGTCACTCCTATCTCGCCTTCTACCCGCTTCCTCAAAAGGACTTCCGGGTGTCAACACACCGTATCTCTACTTTGGAATGTGGAGGGCAACCTTTGCATGGCACGTCGAAGATATGGACCTTTTTAGTATCAACTACATTCATTTCGGTGCTCCCAAGTTTTGGTATGCTGTGCCTCAGGGACGAGCTGCTGCCCTAGAGTCGACGATGAAGGGCACGTCTCTTCTTCGGAAATGTAGCGGCAATCTCACACTCTCTTAGGGTACTTTCCGCAAGACACTTCACAATGCCCACAATTCTTGCGGCACAAGTCTTTCCTGGCATCGCCCACTCTGCTAGCGCAATCCTCCTGCCGCCCAAACTTCCTCGTACAACGTGAACGCGAGTTCGTCATCACCTACCCCCGTGGTTACCATGCCGGTTTCAATCTTGGGTTCAACTGTGCCGAAAGCGTTAATTTTGCATTGGAGAGTTGGCTGGAACTGGGACGGAAGGCACAAGTGTGTCGTTGCGTGACCGACAGGCATGGGTCCCTTTTCTCCCTCTACTTCCTCCGTGCTTACCCGCGCTTTCAGTGTTCGTATTGATGTGGATCAACTTTTGAGAGATCGGGAAGCGGAACGTCTTTGTCCTCCATCCCCACCTGAGCCCAGAAAACGTAAGGCAGAAAGTGGCGAGGGTAATACTAAAGGAAAGCGTCCCAAGTCATCGAAGTCGATTTCGTCGAGTAGCGGACAAACTCCCGGTTCTTCAGGGTCTGCCAATACATCCCGAGTCACCGTCACTCTTAAACTGCCGCCCAAACCCTTGGAGCCAGACGGTTTCCCATGTTGCCTCTGCGTTTCGAAGTCGAGAGATGGTCTATTACGCGTCCAGCATCCGCCCATCGGTAGGAAAGATTTGCCCGAATCTCTGGCAACCGTTTTCAACGTTGAGGCGTGGATGGCCCATGAAGAATGTGCGAAAGTCGTACCCGAGACTTGGATAGATGAGGCGGATCTTGGAGGGCTAGAAAACAATGCAAGCGTGGGCAGAGAACGAAGGGTATTTGGAGTGGACGCTATTGTAAAAGACAGGTGGAACCTCGTAAGTGTCTCTTCGAGATGCAGAAGACGACATCTTCATTTGTCGTTGCCCACCAGAAATGTATAGCGTGCACGAAAGGGAGATCCAAGGCACATGGAGCACCTATTCAATGCACAAAGGGAAAGTGTACCAAGTCATTTCATGTCTCATGCGCCCGAGAAGGTGCCTCCGGCATCGCATATTCAGTGGTACGGGAGTTGGAGAAAGAGGTGTTACTCGTGGGGTATCATTCGCCACTTGGCGAGCTCCTTGAAACTTCGGACGCTAACCAACCTGGTCCCACTCCCGTCGACCCTCAAGTCTTGAAGATTATCAGGAAGAATGAAGTGCAGGTCCTCTGTTCCCAGCATAATCCGGTTCGTAGTAGCACGTACTTGCAGCAACATGCTTATACCTGTGGAGCAGGCGGTAGCTGCAGCCAAGAAGGCGAACAAGCAAGACAAGATTCGCAATGAGTTGATATCGCTACCGCTGATGTCCCGAATCAAGATTCGCGTTAGCTCTGGTGTCTTTGAGGTCTCGCTGGTGCGTATCATCGAGGAAACCAAATCGATTGAAGTCCTCTGGGACAGGGGGATCAAGCGCGAGTTCAAATGGGGCAGCGTCCTCTTTGGCTCGAGTGATGATCAGGCAGTGGTACAAAAACCAGCCGAACCTGCACCGATGCAACGTGAGCACCTTGGGCTGTACTTTTGTTTGTGACGTCATCTAACCAATAGTATAGCGGCACTGCCTCCTGTTCCTAATACGCAGGCGGTTTCCACATATTCGGAATCGGCGGGCAGCCCTTCAACCGCTCTGCCAACGATAACTCCAGCGTTGCATTTGCCAACTCATAGTGCAACGGCAAATACGTCTGGCACCGGAGCATGGCCATATTCTATGTACCAAACCACTCAAACCCAGGCATATCCTTCGTTACCATACTCCTATCCGGGTTACTATATTGCACCCCAAGGCCATCGTCCTCCAGCCAACGGCAGTAACACTGCACACGGCACGTATAGATTTCAGTTGCAATGGCAACGGCCATACACTGGTCCGAAGACTAATGCAGATTCTACAGCACCGTCGACGTCTGCACCACCGCTAGTGTCTTCTTCGCAGGATGGAGATGCCGCAACGGTCCAAACCACTTACATTGCATCATGAAGTAACCGCCTGTTTGTTTAAGTAATACTGAGAAGAAAACCCGGGTATATGTATTCTACACGAACAGTAATTTTATTGCGTCGTCCTATCAATAACGCACATCTGAGAAATGCAACAAGCATTTGAGAAGGGCCGGTCAACGTTGAATCGTGCGCTTTCACAGGACGAACGCGCTCAGACTATCGATGTAAGCTTATTTACATCGCTGACCAACAATAGCTTTTCCATGCTCCTGCAAACAAAGAGGTCGACGGGATATGGATCGAGAAGCGACGGAGAACGAACCTGCCACTCTTCACGACTGATCCACAGTTGATGGAAAGTACCCAGACTGGCAAGAATGCTACCCCCGAGCCATGCGCCATACTTCCTCTCGATTGGGTTCCCTGGCGCATGAATTTTGACCTGTCCATGATGTCAATCAAAACTTCCATTATGGAGTCAGTATGCCAACTGACGTGTGAAAAATTTCGAGACAACTCGTTCTCCAATCTGTCGGCGAAACCAGTGTAGAGGCTCCCTCCACCTGTAAGAACGACGTTGCCCAGCAACACCTGGCGCAAATCCGGGTCACAGGCACGTAGAGACTCCGATAGCAATGTCGGTATATTTTTGGGCAAGTTAGGATTTTGTGCCTAGCTCTCGGGGTAGGCGGGATCAGCCGGCGGCAGAAGATAATTGTTACGTACGACAAGTTGTGGTGAATGGTAGAAGAACTCCTCGCCGACTTGGAAACGCTCAGGACCGAAGGAAGTATTAAATCCTGTCGGGAATTCGTACTGACGAGGCGGTCGCGCAGCAGCAGCTCTGAACGGCTATGGAAAGCGGCCCAAAGGAGTTATTTTTACAGCACTCACTGTTCATTCCACCCCTGATCGAGAACGCCTGCCACGGTTTGGATCCATTCATCCACCTCCCGAGTTTCATACCATGTTCTCCAACTCTCGGTTGTCCCCTTTAATCTGTCTTCGCGCAGTACGAAGCGAGGCGGCGCGGACGGTTCAACAGGCTAGCGGGGCAACCATAAATCAGCGAAAAATAGTAGGCCAATCGCATTCACAATTTTAGAGGCAATCAGCTGGTGTGGATACAAGTCTATGCTTCCGCGTGTGGGGGTTGCGGTTGTGAGGATGTGCTTCGCGTGTGCGTGCACCAACTTTGGCAGAGCAGAATAAACTAGACCTGAGAATAGTTATGTCACACCCGCCTTACCCTGCAAGGAAAGTTGATCACCTTTCCTTAGGACAAAACCATCGACGACGGGAGTTATGCTCGCCATGGAGTGTCCAACGTCGATCACCAGTGCTGAACCTTTTCCTGCAGCAAAACTAGAGAGCCCGTGGAGAAAAAGGTGAGAGGAAGTGCTGGACTTACGCGTTCAGGACGCCTGTGTTAGCAATGTAGAAAGCAGGAACTTGGAACTCCTCGAACATGATCTCGGCCATTCGCTCACGGTTGGCTGCAATATTCCAGGCCGGCTCGGTCACGAGAACGGGATGCTCGGACGGGTTAGCACGCATGATATCCGATACTGCGTGTGATATTAAAGGAGGGATCGGGTTGAAGTCGAATACTGGAGAGGCGTTGAGCGATATAGATAAGCGTCATGAACCAGGAGGAAATGCTAACTGAGACCGTCTCGCCAGGGGTTCCCGATTTCCATACCCTCCCTCCAAATGGAAGGGCCATGTTGGCCCAAGTAGAGCTTCGCGTCTGAGTCGCCTGTTGTAGTCTTGTAGCCATAATACGAGGACACGACTGCTTTGGGAGTATCGTCTCCCGCGTATCCAGCACGGACCGATGACGAGCCAATGTCCACCACAAGAGCGGATACTTCGTCTGTGGCAACCAACAGTCAGATCAGCTTTCACAGTTGTTGGAAGCTGTCGTCGCACCTCCTCCGTAGTTTACCATCGCACTTGGTATGTATATGTCCCAAGTGGCAAGTCACCAAGGTGGATTATCTAAGACGTTCGACCTTATCTGGTGCGATAAGATAAGCAAGCAATTTGAGCGGAGCTTGTAAATTATGCCCCGGCACCGTCGGCGCTGGTGGTGGCTTGAACTTTAACTTGGACTCGAGCTGTCGCTGCCTTCATCTTCAACCCCATCGTCGGCAAAGGTATGCCAAGATTACATTCGCCGTGCTTGCACGCTCAGAGCCTTCTTTTTAGCTATAGATACAAAATGACCCATGACGCCGTCTGGTTTTCTCGTCCTCGAAAGTATGGCAAGGGAAGTCGCCAATGGTGCGTGTGTTCAGGACCGCTGACGGTTGACGAGAGGTTGAGAATGTCTTCTAGCCGTCTCTGTGCCCACCAAGCTGGTTTGATCCGCAAATACGGGCTTGACCTTTGCCGTCAATGCTTCCGTGAAAAGGCTGCTGCCATCGGCTTCGTCAAGGTATGGCGTAACTTTGGCCTTGGAATACCTGGCGTACTGACGGATGCCTGTCTTTACCAGAACCGGTGAACACTGCCGCGCTGTTTATTACTGCCCTTGTGTTGTCCGTCTTACATATGACTACTTGATACTGTTGCGCTATTATCCATCTGAATACACTTTCTTGGGCGCCTTTGCCCGGGCCGTGATAAGATTTGAGTGCGCGTGGGAAAAGGAAATTTCGGGTTTGATTGGAGTTCATCGGTCCCTGCACCTTTAGCGAAAAAAAGTTGGATGCTGTAGACCTCGTGCTAAGCAGGGGACCGTCGCCCTTCTCAGAGCTCTCACTCGGATGGAAGTTCTCCCTTCGACTCCTCTTGACATCCCTGTTTCACCCATTGCACCCCAACGAGAAACCCCCCGGAACGATTTCTTTTTTTCTGAACATGTACCCTCTGCAGCCGACGATTTCGAGGGCGAGGCAATCTTTGACTCCCTGCCTCCCCTCTTCAGAGGACACCCAGAAATGCATCTTCGGAATGGCGTGATGAATGCCTCCCGCAGAGCAGCTGCGAATGTGCCCGACGCTGAAAAAGCTTTCTTTGTGGCAGATCTCACCCAGGTATACCTCCAACACCAGAGGTGGTTGCGTTGCCTCCCAGACATCGAACCTCACTACGGTGCGCTGTCCGACTTTTTCTGTCGTTCATCGCTCATCACTCTTCTGCCTTTAGCCGTAAAATGCAACCCGGACCCTTACGTCCTAAGGCTCCTAGCCTCTCTCGGCGCAGGCTTTGATTGTGCCTCCAACGGAGAAATATCTCAAGTCCTCCGTATCGGAGGTGTCGAGCCCGACAGAATCATTTTTGCCAATCCGTGCAAGGCCACGTCTTTCATTCGTGGCGCGGCTAAGGCGGGGGTCGACAAAATGACGTTCGATAACGCCGACGAACTTTACAAGATCGCGCGCACACATCCTACGGCCAAACTCATCATCCGCATTCTCGCGGATGACTCCAAGAGCATCTGTCGTTTCGGCATCAAGTTTGGTGCTTCGCTGGATGTTGTTCTCGACCTCTTGCTCAAAGCTAGGGAGCTCCATCTCGACGTCATTGGAGTTAGCTTCCACGTTGGGAGTGGCTGCTACGATCCTACCATATACGAGGATGCTGTCAGACGTGCTCGCGAGGCGTTCGATTTGGGTGAGCGTGCTGGATACCACTTCTCCATTCTCGACATCGGCGGTGGCTTTGAAGACGCACGCTTTGAAGCTGCTGCTGCCGTCATCAATCACGCAATCGGCCAGTACTTCCCAGACCGGAGTGGAATCAGGCTTGTCGCAGAGCCTGGTCGGTTCTATGTCTCCCGAGCCTTTTCCCTTGCTGCAAACATCATTGCGCGCAGGGCACCAATCTCGCATGACAACGAGACAAGGGTTGATCTCGTCACGGGAAATGAGAATGAACCTGCTTTGATGTGTACGTCCTTATTCTCGTACTTGACAGCGCATCGTTGATCTTTATTTGACTGATTGCAGATTACATCAACGAGGGCGTTTATGGTGCATTTAACTGCATCATGTTCGATCACCAGACGGTCGAACCTTATGTTCTCTCTATGAACGGTTCGTTCCACGTGTCTGCTTCGGAACCAGCGTCGGCGAGCAGCGTTTGGGGGCCAACTTGCGACTCCATCGATTGCGTATGCAAGTGTGTTGAATTACCCCGTGCGCTGCAGGTCGGCGACTGGCTAGGTTTCAACAACATGGGTGCATATACGATTTGCGCCGCAAGCCGATTCAATGGATTTCAGCTCAGCGAAGTTATATACACTATTAGCAAAGGAGGTGAGGAAGTAAGGAGCTTACTGCGTAACTTTGCGGTGATGGACCACGGCCATTAATTTCTTTTAGACGTCGTATCATTAGACAGAGTTGGAGACGAACGAGTCAGACTGACAACGCTTGTTCGAGTCTATTTACGATTACTAATCAATCTCATACTTTTTGATTTCGATACAATACCAACGCTGCGAGATGGACGACGTGGAGGAAAAGTACAACCTAATTACATCCAGACTCCAAGAAGTCCTTGGGGTTAGTCAGATCAAATCAATACTTGCAGAAGGGAGAGCTCCCAGATGTTACTGGGGCACCGCTCCAACGGGTCGTCGTACGCTCCATCATACCCTGAAATTGCCGTCTAAGCATCTGACCCACTCCTCATCCAGCTCATATCGGTTACTTCGTACCACTGATCAAGATCGCAGATTTCCTTAGAGCAGGCGTCGAAGTCAAGATATTGTTTGCAGGTAAGTACACCACCCTCATCCGGCCCCCGATCGTCGTTCAGCGTCTCGAAGATGTACACGCATTCCTCGATAACCTGAAGGCACCGTTGGATCTCGTAACCCACCGAACGAAATACTACGAATGTATCCTTCGCACGGTGTTCACTTCACTCGGCATTCCTACCTCAAAACTCACCTTCGTCAAAGGATCAGACTTCCAGCTGAGTAAGGAGTACACCCTTGATGTCTACAAGTTGTCGACGCTCGTCACGGAGCATGACGCGAAGAAGGCTGGCGCCGAGGTCGTGAAACAGGTAGAAAGTCCTTTGCTGAGCGGACTCTTATATCCTGGTCTGCAAGCCCTCGATGAACAATACCTTGACGTGGATTTCCAGTTTGGGGGCGTCGATCAAGTGCGTCCACGGTCATGTAGACACTTGCCACGCGGTGTGCTCATACGCATTGGTAGCGAAAAATCTTCACGTTTGCAGAGCTTTACTTGCCTCGACTGGGCTACTCCAAGCGTGCTCACCTTATGAACCCTATGGTACCCGGCCTCATGGGCGGAAAAATGTCTTCCTCTGATCCGGACTCTAAAATCGATTTCCTCGACCCGCCCGAAGTGGTGAAACGCAAGATTAAGAAAGCGTTTTGTGAGGAAGGGAATATCTCCGAAAATGGTCTTCTCGCTTTCCTTAACGCCGTGCTGATACCTGTTAGCCAACTGCGCATAGAGCGCCTGCGAGACGAAGGTGGAATTGACGGCCAGGAGAGTGTCGGATCGCAAAAGCCATTCGTGACAGATGATGCCCCCGAAGGGACCGTGTTCACGATCACTCGGGAGAAGGGTGGTGGACCAAGTCATTACCAGAACTATCAGGAGCTGGAAGATGACTTTGCTGCAAAGAAGATACATCCTGGAGACTTGAAGGCTTCTGTCCGCGACGCCATCATAAGTTTGTTGCGGCCGATCCAGGCAACGTTTTTCGCAAATGAAGACTGGAAACAAACCGAGCAGCTTGCGTACCCTAATCTCAGCGCAAAACCTGAGCCCCAAAAGAAGAAGAAGGCAAGTGGCTCGTGAACATTTGTCGGTAGTGTGTTTACTGACGATTGGCCCTTCAGGAGAAAGTTTATCATCCCCCACCACCAGGAAAGGGCAAGAACGTCCAACTTCCTCCACAAAGTACCGCAGAGAGTGTGTCTCCGGACTCCCCACAGGGATCCTCTAGCCAACCCGACTCTAAGGTAGTTGCGTGACTGCTAATCGTAATGATTCATATACCCTCGCATTTTGGTGGATATATTGCAGTCATATTCGTAGTCTGGATACTGCTTAGAATTGTACTAAGGGGGTTTACGTTGCCTTGTGCCGCGCGTCCGTTGTGAGCGACGTTCTTGACTAGAATGACGACGTTTCCTGTGATGCCCCTCGTGTTGGCTACCGCGCTCGCCGTGAATGGAGTCCTTTCCCGCAAACTGTCGCCGTCAGGCGCCGCCACGGCCTTCGTCGTAGGCTTTCTGGTGATGGCGACGCCTGTCCGTGCAATAGGCGTCACTCTCATCGTATTCTACCTGCTCGCCTCGAGAGCCACCAAATGTGAGTCGTAGATGTATGTTCAATCACCGTGCCGACAGACCACTAGACGGGAAGAAACGCAAGGCGCAGCTGGAAGAAGGCTTTCAGGACGCTGGTTATCGCACTGGCTGGCAGGTACTCTGCAACTCGATAGCTGCATTTATCGCTTCAGTCGTGTGGAGCGCGACGTTTGCACCAAACGTCCTGCCATGGTCCTTGCTGCCGTCCGTTCTGCCCCAAGCTCCCCTGTATGACAGCGAGAGCTGGTGCCCCTTGTCTGCGGGTATATCCAACGGTCTCAGTCGGGCACTCCTCTTCGTCGTCCTGGGGTAAGTCCTACTGATGGCTCCATCATTCCAACCTTTTCCAATCCACTACAGTCAATTCGCCTGTTGTTTGGGTGATTCGCTAGCGTCGGAGTTGGGTATACTCTCCACCTCTCCGCCTGTTCTAATTACGACGCTAAAACCCGTGCCTCCGGGGACCAACGGTGGCATTTCCATCGGAGGCACCCTTGCATCGGTTGCGGGCGGGTGCGTGGTCGGACTGACCCTCTTCACGAGTCTGGTCGTAGAAAATGGTGCCTGCAGAGCCGAGTGGATGAGTATACTACCCTCGCTGATATTCTGGGGCTCCACTGCGGGAGTCCTCGGGTCAATGGTACGTTGCCCGATCGATATCGGAATCGGAACAAGCGCGACTTGACCCATCTTAGTTGGACTCGTTCCTCGGAGCCACCGTCCAGCGCACGCGGTACTCTGTGAACAGCAAACGGGTCTTGCAGGACGCGTCCGTTCCCCGTGACAAGGAGTCGATCAAGGTGATCAGTGGGTTGAATCTGCTGACCAACAATCAGGTCCGCACCAGTGACGTCTACTAGACTTGATAAAACGGTTAGTCTGACAAGTGTACACACAGGTGAACCTAGTTTCTTCCACGGCGACTGCGGTGGTAGTTGCGTTGCTTGCCTAATAGCGTCATCGATTAGAACGTGTTGCTCCCCCCCACATATGTACAATTTCTCTGAGATACGACTTGGCTTGATATGTATGGGGACCCGGATATTAATTGAATTGATAAGTTCACGTGGACTGTCCTTCTGCTATGATGTCAACGTCGGGAAATATACTCCAGCTGGCAGCTCCATAGCGAACTCGCTTGATCTCGATCCACGAGCATGGCTGAAGAGACACCAGCTAAACGAGACGTCCAAAACCACCTCCTGTTCGAGTGCGCCTGGGAGGTCGCAAACAAGGTCGGCGGTATCTACACCGTCATCAAGACAAAAGTGCCCGTCACCGTCGCAGAGTATGGCGACAGATATACCCTCATCGGTCCTCTTATCTACAAGACTGCCCCCATGGAGGTGGAGGCCCTCGAACCCGAAGACCCTGCCCTTGCCGCCTCTCTTGAACAGATGCGCGGCCAGGGTGTAAAGTCCCTCTACGGTCGCTGGCTCATCGAAGGAGCTCCTCGCGTCCTTCTCTTCGATACGGGGAGTGCCTTCCATCGTCTGGATGAGTGGAAGGGCGACCTTTGGAACCTCGCAGGCATACCGTCCCCTCCCAACGACACCGAGACCAATGACGCCATCCTGTTTGGCTATCTCGTGGCTTGCTTCCTCGGCGAGGTATGAGTTTTTTTTTTCCCGATCATTCTGGACAAGCATCCTCACCTGACGCTCTCCCGATGGCAGTACGTTTCACGGCAAGTCGACACTGCGGTCGTCGCTCACTTCCACGAGTGGCAGGCCGGTGTTGCAATCCCGATCTGCAGGAAACGCCACATCGACGTTACGACCATCTTCACCACGCACGCAACCCTCCTGGGTCGCTACCTGTGTGCTGGAAACGTCGATTTTTACAACAATCTGCAGTACTTTGACGTCGACCACGAAGCCGGAAAACGCGGTATATATCACCGATACTGCATCGAACGTGCAGCTGCACACTGTTCAGACGTGTTCACAACCGTGTCTCACATCACGGCCTACGAGGCAGAGTATCTCCTCAAGCGCAAACCGGATGGTATCTTGCCTAACGGCCTGAATGTCGTCAAATTCCAAGCGATGCACGAATTTCAGAACATGCATGCTACCGCCAAAGCAAAAATACACGAGTTCGTCCGCGGTCACTTCTATGGCCACTACGACTTTGACCTCGATAATACAATATATGTACGCCGTGAACCGCTATCTGTTAGTCGGATTTATTGATGCGTGCATAGATGTTCACTGCCGGTCGCTACGAGTACCGTAACAAGGGTGTCGACATGTTTATTGAATCGTTAGCCCGTCAGTGTTCCTGATATCCCATTATGTTACACTCTCTAACGTCGATGCAGGTCTCAATTATCTTCTGAAGAAAGCTGGTTCAAAGACGACGGTGGTTGCCTTCATCATCATGCCTGCTGCCACGAATTCCTATACCATCGAGGCTCTCAAGGGGCAAGCCGTGATGAAGCAGCTCCAAGACACCGTTGCCGAGATACAAAAGCGCATCGGGGAGCGCCTGTTTGATCACGCTGCAAGATTCAATGGGTATGTGTTGATCTACTATGACAGTAGAGCAAGGATACTAGCTGGTCGCGATTGCAGGGAAGGCAAGTTTGAACTCACGCCCACCAACCTGATCTCTACGGAAGACCAGGTTCTTCTGAAGCGGAGGACATTCGCACTCAAACGCGGCTCGCTTCCCCCGGTTGTAACTCATAACATGGCAGATGATGGCAACGACCCGGTTCTTAACCAGATTCGTCAAGTGAAGCTCTTCAACAAACACGATGATCGAGTCAAGATCGTTTTCCACCCCGACTTTCTGAATTCCAACCATCCGATTTTGGGCCTTGATTATGAAGAGTTTGTCAGGGGGTGTCATCTAGGCGTGTTCCCAAGCTACTACGAGCCGTGGGGATACACCCCTGCAGAATGCACGGTGGTAAGTGATGATTCTGCACGAAGAGGGGGTCGAGTGACCGTCGTGCTGGATAGATGGGAGTGCCGTCGATTACCACTAACCTGTCTGGTTTTGGATGTTTCATGCAAGACATGATCGACAATCCCGAGGATGAAGGTTGTTACATTGTCGATCGCCGTTTGGTGTCGCCGGAGGACTCGGTTAACCAACTTGCAAACTACCTGTTTGGCTTTTGCAGCAAGACGCGGAGGCAGCGTATCAACCAGCGGAACCGGGTGGAGCGACTCAGTCCCCTGCTTGATTGGAAGAACCTGGGTGTGGAGTATTCGAAATCACGACAGCTGGCATTAAGGCGGGCGTACCCAGACGCTTTCGTCAACTCCAACGGGGAATCAGAGGAGGAGGAGACGGACTACTTCGGCGCTGGGCCCGAGCGGTACCACCCGACATCAGTTCCTGCGAGCCCACGCCTGCGCATTACTGGACTAGCTACGCCTGGGGACATGGGAACGTTGACGGAAGAGGTAGGCATGTTATCTGTGGAGTTACGCTCACTCATACGTGATGCTACTAATAGATGCAACGTCTGAATACGAGCGACTATCGCGGCTTTGGTTTTCCAAAGTCGGCCGAAGACGATGACGAAGGATACCCCTTGTAAGTCAAGGCTGCTATTAAATTTTATTTATTTCGTCGCTCATTGGCCGAGCAGCCCCCTTGTCCTGAAGATGCGCTCCCGTGGGAGCTCCATGCACTCAGGGGTGAGTACGCCTGCGCCAGGAGGGGCACCCAAGAGTTTGAGCGAGAGAGACTTGCAAAAGGCAGATGCAGCGCTGAACCAAGTAAATGGCGGCAAGGCTGCGTGAACGAGCATAAAATAACGTTTCCTTGGCACTCCAATACCCCGCTGTAATATACTTTTTTGACGTGTATGCCCGGACCCAATGTCGTCCGGATCTCCCCGAAAGCTGTGTTTGATCTCTTGTGATTTTTCTGCGGCCAACCGGTTAGCGACACAACATTTCTGCTCGTCGTCGGCGACTGTCAACAGGCGTGTCTCAGCTCAATCGAATGTGAAGAAGAAAATGAGTGCGCCGGGTCCGACGATGAAGACATTCCAGAAGCGCTTCTGTACGGCTCTGCCTCGCGCCTCGCCGTCGTCGCCGTCGTCGCTGTCCAGAGTGCGGTCGAACTCTGCACCGTCTGCGCGCTCGCTCTACACCCCCAACGCATCTTCGGGGCCACTCGCCTTCTTCGATTCCCCTCCCCCGCCGCCTCCCAGCTCCAGACCGGGCAACCCCCACGCCCTCTCCACATCCCGTCTCCCTATCAAAGCCGAGGGCGAAGGCTCGTCCAGCCAGCACACACAAAGCTCTCCCAACAGCCACGGCCAGACATCCAGCCAGCCGCCCTTCTCGCTTGCCCTCACTTCTCCCCAAGCAAATGCGTCACCGCCCCACGTCTCAGTGGCGTACCAAACAGCCGGCCTCTTCCCTTACTCCTCGTTTGCGCCTGTCCCGTTCTACAACGTCCATGTCTCAGATCATTCTGATTCTCGCAAGCACGTAAAACGCCCCCGCGTGCGCTACCACCTCGACGTGGGTGCATACGGCATCCCAAAGCGAACCAACAAGCACGTCACACCCCGCAAAGACGACCACAGCAACCACTCCCCTTTCCAGGGCCGTGGCCCACAGGCAGAGGACCTCAGCCTTGCTGTCCAAGTCGGCGAGGATGCTTACTTTGTCCGCGAAAATGCCATGGGCGTCGCCGATGGCGTCGGCGGTTGGTCACGACCGAAAGGTGTGTTTTTCATTTCAAGCAATGTCCGTGCGGGTCTTATGACGGTCCTTTTTGTCCAGATCCGACAGCATCCAACCATACACCACAAGATCCCACTCCTAGTGCATTATTTGCAAGACGGCTCATGCATCATTGTTCGGCGGAAACACTCCATGCAGAGAAGACAGCTACCTCCCATCGTAGAACCGCCTCTCCGTCTCGTAGTGTATCACCCAGGCATACGAATTGCACAGCCCTCACTGACTCGTGGCCGTGGAGCGCTGATCCAGATCAACTCAATGAAGAACTAGAAGATTCTTTGGAAGACCTTGAGGACGGACTGGACGTATTGATGATTCTCGAGCATGCGTACGAGAAGACGCTCAAGGCTCATGTTGTAACGGAGCCTGCGGAGACCTCTTCCTCTCCGCCACTAGCCGAGGCTGGTACACCTTCACTCGCAACGATACCCGAGGACGACGACGTCATCGCCATCGCAGAGTCTACTGCGCATGAGAAACCTCCAGCGCTACAACCGCCAGAGATCCCCATACCCTCCATTCCCAAGACAGTACCACTGATGACGGGCTCGTCTACAGCACTCGTTGCTGTTTTGCAGCATTCACAGCAGACCTCTCCACAAAACGTCTCTCCACCTAAACCGATGCTCTTCTCTTCCCCAGCATCTACCACTGCCTTTGATGCAGTTCTCAAGATTGCCCATTTGGGTGATTGTATGGGTATGCTCGTGCGCGACGAGCAGATTGCGTGGCGTAGTGAGGAGATGTGGTGGAGATTTAATACCCCTGTGCAACTTGGGCCTCGTTCTTCCGCCCGTCCACGTGACGCCCAGATCGTGGAGCTGCCGGTGCAGGCAGATGACATCCTCATCCTCGCCAGCGACGGGCTCAGCGACAACCTGTGGGACTCGGAAGTCCTCGACGAAGTCGTTCGATTTAAGCGTTCGTTTTTGAAGGACAGCGAGCGCAGCGTGGGTGGACTGCTCGGCCGCAGAACTCTGGCTGGTATGTTGAGCGAAGCGTTGTGCTCGAGGGCGCGTCATGTCTCGGAGAGGAGGGGAAAGAGCGTCGCTGATGATGATGGCGGGGACGTAGAAGATGAAGTTCCCTTCGCCCGGCGGGCAAGGGAGCAAGGCAAGTCATTCAAGGGTGGAAAAATAGATGGTAAGATGAATCACAAATGAGCCTCGATGACCGTACTGACATCAACTTGTCAGACATCTCTGTCCTCGTAGCGGTCATCTCTCCAGCGCAGGATTCAGTCCGGAGTTCGCTGTGATTATCAAGTCGCTCTCATTTGTCCTGAGTGGTGTTTCTCATTGGTCTGGAGCAGCAGTAGCATATACATTGTACAACATTCCCTTGCATAGTTATCACGTATGTTCGAGGAGACCTCTTCTTGATTCCATCAGCCTTCTAGCTTCAGATAGCGCAGAGAATGAATACATGATAATCAAACGAGACAGCGATCAAATGATGCGGTTGAAATGAAAGTAACATTACAGCGTTTCCTACAAGACATCTAGCTGACATCCATGGCCTCACCTCTGATCGGCGTAACCTCCTCACTGACAACCAAGCTGCGTATATGTTCGCTCTTGATGGCCGTCGTCCCCTGCCTAAATCCGTACTTCCTTTCCTTTGCAACTCGCTCGTTAGGTTTGACAAAGTTCCGCAGCGTTTCGGTGTGCGTGGCCGTGATGACGCAAGCATCGATGTTGGATCCCGAACCAAGGTCATTGAAGATGCCTGCAGCGACAGCATCACAAACTAGCTTGAGGGCTTCCTCCCGCTAATCGGCATGACGAACGTCATCATTCCGATATCATTTGGGAACCAGGGGGAAAGATCGTCTGCCTACCTCCATGTTTGGTTTCCATCCACTTTCGAACACGGCCATGGCCGCCAAACTACCCGACCCCATGGTGACGTACGGGAGTTTGTCGGTAGAACCGTGTGGGTGAACCGTGAAGAGGTGAGCACCGGTCGAGTCTACGCCCCCCAGCACAAGTGCAGCGCCCACGTTGCCCTGGTATCTGCGATGGATAAGTATTACTATACACAACGAGGCAGGAACCTCGTACTGGAAGAGATATTGCTTGAGCATGGTCATGGCTGCAACCACGCGAGGTTTCCTTCCCGTAGATAAAGCATGCAGTTCAATATTTGAGGATATGGCTGCGGTAACGAATTCCGTATCTGCAGCCGTCCCCGCACCGCAGCATCGAATAGATTCTGAGATGTAATGTATCTGTGTCGCGTGTGGAGGTTGACTAGGAGGGACATATACATGCGAGCGACACGTACTTTCTCGCAATTCTTATCGGCTACGATTTCCCCTTCGGTTGCACGCGTGTCTGCACCGAGGACGATACCGTCCTTGAAGATGCAACCTACGATCGTTGTACCGGTGCTGGTGGCCTTGGGCAAACCGACACCTTTCCGCTGGAGAAAGTCATTCCTGTGGATTATGCGTCGGTCACGTATCACAGCAGCAGTCATACGATACTGTCATGCTCACCGTAGTGAATTCGAGAAATCAAAGCCTGGTCCCCTGTACATGGCGGTCAGCGTGCAGAAACTAGATCGGGGCCTACGCGTCGCCCATTCACGGCAAGGACAACTGACACCGCCTTCCCATATCGGATCGAACTCACCCCCCTGACACCGGACTCACAGCCATTCGTTGACCCAACGACCACCGAGCCCTCAGACTTAGCCCAGAAACCAGAAGACAACCATGGACTGGAGCAAGTTGCAATCGAGTTTCTCGAACATCAATTTCGCGCAGGCAGGAAGCAAGCTGACGAAGGGCTTCAACTCTGGCGTTCAGTTGACCAGGGAACGTTTTGGCCAAGTCGCGCCGGAAGACATCACAGAATTGCCCCA
Organism: Pisolithus sp. B1; assembly: GCA_024663435.1. Classification (NCBI taxonomy): domain Eukaryota; kingdom Fungi; phylum Basidiomycota; class Agaricomycetes; order Boletales; family Pisolithaceae; genus Pisolithus; species Pisolithus sp. B1. Next base: position 209,344 of record JANFAA010000038.1, read on the forward strand.
AGGTAAACACCTATTCCCAACTACACACATTCTTCAATGATACCTTTATGCAGAGTACAAGGACCTGGAGGCCCGTGTCGACGCACTGCGTCAGGCTCACATTTCCTTGTACAAGTAAGGTTGCAGCCCTCCCCTCATTTGTGCCGTTATCTGACGGGACCCCGCTTGACCAGGATCACCAAAGCGTATGAGAATGAGAACTACGACTACCCCGTGCAGATTCAGGAATCGATTACTGAACTCTCCACTACTATCGGCCATGGTATCACCAATTTCGCGGCCACCAACCTGAAGGGCACGAATCTCCCCGTCCCATCCCCTGTAGCTGCGCCGACTGTTCAGCCCAAGACACTCCCACACGCTCTCTGCCGCGCTGCAACCAGTGCTGCCAATGCTATGCAGGGTGCCCCCGGCGGCAATGAGCACAAGTTCTGCAACGCACTCGCTGAATATGCTGGAGCATGGGAAAAGATTGCCGATGCACGCATTCAGCATGATGAGTCTATCTACACTGAATACCTTCAACCATGGCAGACAACTTTGTCGACATCAATTGGTGCCGCCATGAAAGCACGCCAGGCAGTCCGAAGCAGCCGAGTTGAACTCGACGCCGCCAAACAAACGTACGGAATCTCACATTCTTTGTTCAAGGGGTCGTCTGGTCGACTGACAGCCATCATGGATAGTTTGAAGAATGCGGGTCCTACGAAGCAAGAGCAAGCGCGACTGGATGTTGAGAACGCAGAAGACGACCTCGTTCAAAAGACCGAGGTTGCAATCACGCTCATGAAGGCTGTGCTTGAGAACGTCAGTGTTCCTCCTTAGGCTGTTACTACCCACCTACTCAATAGATGCTTCTAGCCCGAGCCCATAAAGAATCTGAATGAGCTAGCCAAGGCCCAGGTGGGTGTTCTTTAACTCTTGTTAACAAAAGTCGCTGTGAGCTCGATACAGTTACTCTACTTTGCTGCTGCCGCCGAGGCACTCTCATCCGCACAAGGAGCCATCGAAGAGCTGAGCGTCGCTGCAGAAGGCGAATACAGGTGCAGCCTCTACCCTCATTTTCCGGCGTACAGTACTTGCTCACAGGAAACGTGATAGGAAGTCCCGCGACCATTGAGGTCGCCTTATGAGCAACGGACCGGAGAGATGTTAGCTTATCGAGACTTAGTGACTACGTCCACCTTCTCATACCGCCATGCTCCCTCATCCTCTTATTTGTGTGACACTGTATGCCTACCTGTTGTGTGTTCGAGCGCGTTTTTTGGACTCACTTTTTCTAATTACATTGCTTGTTAAAAAGTGTGCAAAAAGAATGCCCACTGGCTGGATTGAACAACCGACCTCATCATCTCCCGGCCTATTCAGGTACAAGTGACGCGCTCTACCACTGAGCTAAGCGGGCTTGCCTTCGGAAACCTCCTGTGGCCGTAGAATCGGGTTGATGGTTTGGCAGAAACCGAAACGATTCATGGTGTTGGAATAGCTACTGCCTACTTAACAGTACGCCGCGAAACTTACCTTGCCACTCTGTGAATAGCACCAATGCATCGTAAGGCTGAACGACCTGTGCGAAGCAACGCACTGCCAGGTTAAAACCAGTTGGTTTCCCATATGGTGGAGATATGCGGAATAAAATGGAAAACAATCTCTTTACACGATAATCTTTTTACTCTGCGGATTTAGAGGAATGGATCGCCCAATCATGCCTTCCACACCTTCGCGATCAGCTCCGTCAGACCTGCGACATGGAAGTGCATTAGACATTTTTGAAGGAAGAAACGAGTTATAGTGTTACACACCGATATCGTTTGTGTTGAACTGGTAGACTCCAACGAGCACACCGAGTGTCATTGTCCGGAGTGTCCACGTCATGAAATTCCCAAGAAAAGGGAATTTGCGCGGATGAAGATAGTCCACGAGCATACTGTCAAACTGGAAGGGTTCAATCGTTCACTCGACATGACCATATCTCTCTTAAATCAATTCTTACCCCGATATGGCTGTGCATTACCAAGCTTACGCCAAAGATTCCATCGAGAACGGGGTAACTAGACCCGGAGGTGACGAATGCGGCAGCAGTCATTGGAACGAGGGATGCTGCCAAGAGACGCTCGAATGACCAATGGTGTGATCCGTGCATCTTGGACGGTGGGGGAAAGGTGGTCGGGTCATTCACCGTACCCTTGTAGATGGCTTTGGTTCATTTTAGGGAGTTCAGGATCAAACAAACATGAACATAATACGTACGTCCACCTGGAACGTACTGCGTCGACGAACTAGCAGTATGTCTCACTGACAGAGACCGCTCAGGGTGCGAGAATCGCGGTGTAGCACAACGACGAACCTTGGAGAGATCGCAACACGCGGCAACCTGCCGTCGAAGCAAATGACCTGGACAATGGTGCGTGCAAGAGAGTGGAAGCTGACATATGTGTCTTGTGCAGAAGGCAAACGACCGACTCAGCGTGGACAAGTGCGTCGCCTGAATGCGGAATGCATGGCCAACCAATCGGGCACATATGATTACATAATTATGGTGGTCCTGCACGTGATATCACTGTGTAGGATACTTCTCGTGTCTTACTCCAAGTTTCAAGTACATGGTGTATGATGGTACAGGGCATCGTATATCGAAAGGCTTGCTGTGGGATCCGAACACCCCCAGCGTCACGCGTACGACCATCCAAAATTTGACCATTGCTCCTCAGTGATTTCCTGACTTATCACACTCCCACAATACCAAGCATCGATGCTCATCCGGAATATCTGCACCATGGTAAGTATGCATACGTGACGGGTCTGTCATGTCCAAGGAAAATTTGACTCTTCAGTCTGACCCGTCGCAAATTGCCGGATGCGTGATAGAGGGACAGGCTCCCAGCGCACGGAGGTACATAGGGCCGCAAGATCCTGGAACTTGCTGTCCGCATTCTCCCAAAAGAAGAAGGTACAGTGTGATCGGCCGTATTTGCGAGCGGTGGGACGATGTGTTGTAGATTTAAGTTGACCCTAGTCTGACCAGACCATTTCCAATGCTCACGTGTGACAATCAGCAGGCTCTAAAGGCTTGAGGTTGCGAGGCCAATAGCTCGCTAACAGCAAAAGTCCTGGGGAAGAAACGTTGCATAGAGATCTCCGCCAAAGGAAAAAGACGCTAGATGCAAGGTAGACGCATACAGTACTACCCTAGATTGCGGACCTGCAGACGATGATTTATGTGTGGCAGTTTGTCATTCGAATATTAACCAATGAAAACCGAGCTTCACACACCTGGACGATGGTCTGGATAACCTTAGACTTTCGTGGCAGCAACGATTGTATGTCAATATCAAGACTGTAGGAGTGGGTCCTTGATTACCGGAATTGGAAACTCTGTGACGCGCTTTGATTACATAAGTCATAAACGACCACTGACGCGTCCACTCGTCGAAGGTTGTCTACAACTCAATGGACGCACAGGCATCGACGTCGACATCGATAATGGACGAACGCAGAAAGAATGCTCTGAAGACGTACCGTGAAGTACTTCCGAGCCAGTTATCTGGTCGCCCGTCAACTGACTCCATCACAGAAAATGCGTGCTCACGACAACATCAGCCAGAGCCTCAAGAACTGTTAGCGTCTCACGTACTCCCAAAATTCAGATTTCTCACATGCCTGTCATCCAGTGCGGTTTTCCCTAAAAGATCTCGAAGCGGACTTTGCCAAGACAGAAAACGATATCAAAGCAGTCCAGTCGGTTGGCCAAATTATTGGCGAAGTCATGAAGCAGCTCGATGACGAACGATGTGTGACCCATTCCATCCTTTTTTCTTCTTATGGGACTTAAGAGACTCTTTTCAGTCATTGTTAAAGCCTCTTCAGGACCCAGATATGTAGTCTCATATCGTCCGGCACTTTCTGCCGCGAAACTCAAATCGGGAACGCGTGTTTCTCTGGACATGACCACCCTTACTATCATGCGCATATTACCACGTGAAGTCGACCCTCTGGTATACAAGATGAGTCTGGAAGACCCCGGAACGGCTTCTTTTGCGGGCATTGGCGGCCTATCCGAGCAAGTGCGCGAACTCCGTGAGGTGCGCCGCTGTTTGCTCGACGGTAAAGCCGCCAGATCTGACATCCACTGCTTAGGTTATTGAACTTCCTCTCCTTAACCCGGAGCTATTTACTCGCGTTGGCATCAAACCCCCGAAGGGCGTTCTCCTGTATGGCCCCCCTGGCACAGGAAAGACCCTTCTTGCGCGTGCGGTAGCCGCCACCTTGCAAACCAATTTCTTGAAAGTTGTCTCATCTGCTATTGTCGACAAGTACATTGGTGAGTCTGCACGTGTGGTGAGAGAAATGTTCGGGTATGCGAGAGACCACGAGCCATGTGTGATTTTTATGGACGAAATCGATGCTATTGGAGGGAGGAGGTTCTCTGAGGGAACGAGTGCCGACAGAGAAATACAGAGGACCCTCATGGAGGTAACGGGAAATTTATTTGTTGGTCAGATTATATGGTTCAAGGCTTTATTCCTAGCTGCTCAACCAGATGGATGGCTTCGATTCGTTGGGAAAGACGAAACTTATCATGGCTACTAATCGGCCCGATACACTTGATCCCGCACTGCTGCGCCCTGGACGACTTGATCGCAAGATCGAAATTCCGCTGCCAAATGAGCAAGCCCGTTTAGAAATCCTCAAGATCCACGCTCAGCCAGTAAATAAGAGCGGTGAGATCGACTTCGAAGCTATTGTCAAGGTTCGTCCCTATACACAAATTCTGTAACACACATCATGCAACGTTTTCTAGCTTACGGATGGGTTCAATGGAGCCGATTTGCGGAATGTCATCACGGAAGCAGGCATGTTCGCCATTCGTGATGACCGGTAAGTTACCATCGTGATTTGGGTACAGAGTCTTACCCGTCCCTAGGGAATACATCATCCAGGAGGATCTCACGAAGGCTGCCCGTAAAGTTGGCGATGCCAAAAAGCACGAAAGTAGGTTATTAGCCCGATCCGCTGAGATCACCAGGCTTAAGTTGTTTTCTATAGCGAAGTTGGAGTACTCTGCATAACTTGCTTGTATTGTAGCGTACAGCATTTTATTTACACATTTTCTGTTAGTTTTGAGTTTGAGCTTGTTTGGTCATCCGCATTAAGTATTACGCGATCACGGGATCGTGCATCGTTGTCGCTTATGTCAGCAACGACCCACATAAATAGCCGTGCGTCGTGGGTGTTGGTGAAGTTTTCCATTTTTCCGTCGGGAGTGCTCTCAGAGGTAGGTTGAATGGAGTCCACTCTTGATCTCTCCAAGATGATTTTTTTGCTGTGCACCAGTCCGAGTGCTTCTTTGAGGATTCATTACCCTGTCCCTCATTATACGCTAGAGGGTCCTGATCTTCCTATCTTCACTTTTTTACTTGTCGTATTTCAAACGTACTGATCTCACACGACAGGACACTACCGCATCGGCGACATACTTCGCACAGGGACTCAAAGTGGCAAGTAAGAGGTCGTTGTTTTAAATGATAGCTATTATGTGTATCTCGATGGGAACAAACGATGTTCACTTGGTCTTGATCTTCATGTGAACGGACTTGGGCCGAGTGAGTTGGTCGTAACCTACGAAAAGAGGCAAGTCAACAATCGAATGGAACGCTCCGCGGGACAGTTCAACATACCGAATTTACTGAGGCTGACACCACGGCCACTGTTCTTGACACCAGTCCAAGATAATGCAGGATCGACGGTGTCACACCTAGGGGGAATGTTTGCGATCGTTACAACAACCTGTGGTCTGGTTAGAACGTACCGGTTGAGAAACACGGTTCCAGTGTTCAGCTGGTCAACCATTTGGAAGAACGCCTTCTCAGAGTCCGGGTTCTCAGCTGCATTGGTCCAGATGGATGCTGTGAGGCCGTACGGCGAGTCGTTCATGAGGCGAACAGCCTCCTCATCAGACGATACCTGCACCAATGTGGGTCAAGAGTGTATGCCTACAGCAGTTAACAACGGGATATACCTTCTGAATGCCGACAACAGGTCCAAATGTTTCCTCCTACAGGACGGGTTGCAGAGGTGAGCTGTGAGGCAAGTGTGTTTCTTACCATCATTACGTCCATAGCTTTTAAAAAAGCCTCGTTGAGGACATGAATATGCATAGGAGCGTCGGACTTACTATGGTCAACATTCACAAGCACTTGAGGGGCAACATATGCGTTATTTCTTCTCGGAATCATAGATCAGGTATCGACGGACACGGCAAGATATAGTCTCACTGTTGGGCAATGGGAAACAGATCCTCTGGAATCAATGCTTTTGCCCCTGCCTTCACTATTGCCGAGGTCAGTTGCTGACTCCCCATATTGGTAAGACTTGCCTGCATCAGCAACCTGCCTTCTGATCCGCTCGGCACTTGCAATGCTAACAACAGGTCCAAGGTTCGTGTCAAACCTGGTGGGATCACCCAGTTTATATTGCTTTGCGGGTCCATTAGAATCTCAAAAGCAATCCGACAAGAGAGAGTACAACCTTCACGAGATCGACATATCCCTCCACGAACTTATCGTACACCGACTCATGCACATAAATACGCTGATAATAGTAAATTAAGCACGGAGAATATTGCGGGGGGTAGACACCCACTTACCTCTATCGAACAGCAACTCTGGCCGGAGTTGAACATGGCACCTGTGAACGGTCGGGGAGAGAAGAAAATCATGATTGGAGTTCAAATAGGGCACCCACCGTCGACGAGTTCTGCAATGGTGTAATTGAGGTCCGCGTCTGCACGTACATAAGCGGGGTCTTTGCCGCCGAGCTGCCACCAAAGATTAGCACGAACCACACCGTTGCGAGAAAGCGAGAAATACCTCCAGCGCAACACCTTTGAAACCAGGGGCTTCCACTGCAGCGCGTTCAACTGCCTGGCCGCCCACGACGCTACCTGTGAATGATACGAAATCCACTAGCTCGTGCCGGACGACGTAGGAAGTAAGGATCGGCGAGAGGTGAAGAACCTGGATAATCCCCTCAGGGACACCGGCGTTGAGAAGAGCTCTAGCAAAGCGCTCTGCCGTCAGGGGTGTCTGTGGAGAAGGCTTGAGAAGGACTGCGTTTCCTGCTACTATTGCGGGTAGGACAGGATTCATCGAAGTGAGGTATGGAAAGCTAGGAGCCGGTTCAGAACGATCGTGGAACGAGTAAAGGGACTTACTTCCAAGGCGCGATAGCAAATACTACTCCGAGAGGAACACGTTTGATGTACCGCCTGAAGCCGGGCGCGTCTGTATCCTTCAATGATACGTCTGCGAGACTGGACTCGGCGATGGAAAGCAAATACTGCGCTCGCGACAAGAAGCCGTTGATCTCTCCGGGAACTTGACTGACAGGCCTGAATATTCAAATAGACTTAAACGGAACAGCAAAAGATGGTTGTTTCCGCCTGACGCACCGGCCCATCTGCTCTGTAAGCTCAAGATACAAGTCATCTCCCTTCATCTTCTCAAACTCTTCCTAGCAGAGAGAGACAATGTAGACTGTCGGTTCATATTGCAGAGGACAGGTCCTACCATAAACTTGCGTCCAATTGCAATGCGTTCTTTAAGGTCTACCTTTTCCCATTCCTTCTGAGCTCGTGCTGCCTTCCGAAGTTTCTCGTCGAGCTCAGATTCATCAGGATAGACACGGGTGCACAGAGGTGCCTGGTTGTGGGGGCTGATCGTAGTTTGTGAGTTGGGGTTGGCCATCGATGCAAGCACTGGGTAGTCGCACGAGCGATAATCCCGTTCAGATGATCTTCGGTCGATGACGGGACCAAATCTTTTTACCTTGTCTAACAAGATATACTACCACGCACCCACGTGACGCGTGCTCTCTCATTGGCTTGCAACTCGTTGGTGTGGAGGTGACGTCACAGTGTTTCTCTTCTTGTACATAGCTGAAAGACTTGCACAAGGAACTGGCAAGCGTGCCGGCACATATTAAACGCTCATCAAGGATGAGATTGTAGCGTTCATGCTCCGATACGTAGAGGTGGAAAGTACAGCTGCTCGCACAGTGGTGAGTCCATTTCAACACCGTTTACGCGCGAGGCCTACCAACTACGGAAACACTCTTCATAGACTGATATCAATACTGGCTTGTCAGTGAAACAATAAGGTGTCCTTACACTTAAGGTATCTGGTATGGGTTTCCGGGTGTCCAGCATTGTTCTCATTAATGCTTGGCGCTAGGGTAATTTTTGAAAGGCGACTCGCCGCCATTCGCAACTCCATTCAACCTTAACCTACCCATGGTATGTGGGAAGTTCATGGCAGACAGATATCACCCAACACCTGAACTTCCCCACGCAAGGACTTGTAGAGTAGGTTGCTATCAGCGGGTGACGTTGTTCAGGGGGACAAATCGGTACTCGCGGCCACTGTGGGTTTACATCTCCTTTGTAAGATGGGGATGTAGTCTAGAAGTGCAGAAGTACAAACTCCGATACTTTAAAGGCGATTCCCAGCGTGCAAGTTTCATAGCACGAGCGTTGATGGTGCTTGTCTTCCTCTAGTGTTGACAGGACAGCGAGGGGAACTGTGGATGTGCTCTTCTCAACCTCCGGAACGCTCCTGCTCATATTCGTGGCTCTAGACTTCAAGTCGACATGAGGGTATATGGACGAGCACGACGGGGTTTACGAGTTTCTCCCTGATCTACTCAGTGGATGGACTGAAAAACGCTGCCCAAGCCAAGGTATGGGATTTCCGACGACGTTGATCGAGGTATTTACCGACCGCGTTCTTGACGTCCAACTTGCCCCGGTGTTATCGTCGCTACTTTCATGCATGTGATGCGGATTGGTCCCGCACATCGAGCTACTACCCCTGTCTCAATGAATTGCCTTGCAAGGGTTTCTGCTGCACCATAACTGCATATGCACTTCACCTTCGGTTGATGATATCTCCTAAACGCACCACTGGAATTCAATAAAAAATATACTTTCTGACTCTGAGAGCCTCGGAGAATGCATCCCATTGGGACTGAAGCCAAAAAAAAAAAAGTGCTGTTTTTTTTGTGTTTTTTTTTTTTTTGGTTTTTTTTTTTTGAAATTCTGAGGTCTTCAGGATTTGTCCCCATAATGTGATGATGTGCTGGGGGGTGTTCTTCTGCGCGGAAGTAGTAGTTTGGCATTGCTACTGTTCACTCTTACAGTTAAGATCATGTTTGGGCCATGAGGTCCATGATGCTGATTACTTATAGTTAGTAGGGCACTTCTACTATTTACAGTGTTCTGAGTGTGGGGTTCCTGGTAAAATCGGTCACTCTCACAGAAATGTGGATGATGATGCTGCAAGCGGTGGACATCATTAAGAATGAAACAATGGCAGTGGCGAACTACTTCTATGTGGAAGAACACGGGGGGGCTATTACTGGGACAAATCCCAGAAACCTCGGAATTTCAAAAAACACAAAACACACTTTTTCGGCTTTGGTCCCAACAGGATGCATTCTCTGGGGCTCTCGGAGTCAGAAAGTATACTTTTTATTGAATTCCGATGATGCGTTGAGGAGATATCATCGACCGGAGGTGAGGTGCATTTTTCTATCATTTTTCCCATGTGGCCAACTTACCTGAAAAGGACAATAATATTATGATACATCTCAAGCAAGGTTGGCGCTGGCAGTCAGTGAAACAACTTATTGTCCTCGGAAGGGCTAGGAAGTAGTGTCAACGAGTCGTGTGTCGTACTATTTGTCATTTACGACCTGCATGAACCAGAGGAAGTCTACAAAGTACATGAGTAGGGTGGGCCATTTTGTGTTGGCTGCCTCCCTACCTGTACTAATGCTCCGAAAGGATCCTGAAACCAGGTACTTGGATCAAGAAGCGGCTCTCGCCAAGTCAGGTTATGAACTCTGCCCATATGAGCACCCACCTGAGCGCCAACCTATGAAAAGCCAGGTCGCGTTTCATTTGCTGGAGGCCAATCTCGATTTGGCAAATGCCAATAGCAGACTTCGGACACCGCATAGCCAAATTTCAAAATTGATTGCTTGCATGTATGTAAATACACAATTATGTAATATATAACAAGATTTGGCCGTTTTGATGTTGCGGTTGAGGAACTCGCAGGCTTAGACGTGTTCGTTCGAGAAACCCATTCGACTTGTGAATGACAGTCACAGTGAATGATCTACTGTAACTCCGTGGACCCAATGTCTTTGCGTAAGCGTGGATGTCAACTGGCTTTCGGGGACATAATCCCTCGATGAGAAACTCATACCACAACACATCCAAGGTGCTGCCGCGCCTCACATATTTGTTAAGATGGCCTTATGGAGTTCTCGACCTGAGACTTAAATGTAGGCATTCAACGTTACGACAGTCAATTTTGAACGTTCAAAATTGAACTTTGGCTATGCGGTGTCCGGAGACTGCCACTGGCATTTGCCAAATCGAGAATGGCCTCCGGCAAATGAAGGGCGACCGTCTGGCTTTCCATACCAACTCCATCGCACCATTCTTGCTTGCACCTCATGGTATGCAGAAGGTGGCCGAATTACAGCATGCACTCCCTAGACCCAACAGTGTTGGCAGTTAAACGACGTGCCATAACAGCACTTGCCAAGTACTAGAATTCAAAAACTTTAGCGCCATCCACTTCGTATTATCCTAGTCCCCGCATCTACTCTCTGGTTTCCCCTCGTCATGGCGGGGAGCTCCGCATCAGGGAACTCGTCCAATGAAGACCACAGGTCACTTCACGAACGTGCGTGATAGACTCACAATTCTTGCCTTCTTACCTACTTTTTTGTTGCCTATTATCGGGATTCTTGACACTGCTCGCAGTCATATTTCTACTTTTACTCGGTGTCCCATTGTTGGATGTCCTTCGTTCGTCCGCCGAGGGACGGGGAGGTGAGGCGCAGCCAGATTCGCAAGAGATAAAGAAAGCTTTGGTCGATCGAACGACTAACATTAACATTGTTGCCACTCTGATGCTAACGTATGTCTCCCTCCCACCCTTGTCTTGCATCCCCTCACTCGTTCCTCTGTAGTGCAGTTGCTGCGTTCCTGACAACCAGCAGTCCGACAAATATCATGAATTGGAATCACGAGTTTCCCTATCTGTGTCTCTTAATCAGCGGTGTCCTTGCGACATTGTCTGTTCTGAGTGGTTTGGGTCTCTTAGGGTTCGTCAGTACCCTAAATTCTAAGACCGTCAAAGTGTGTCAACTTCCTTTTACTTGGTCTGATACCTTCTTATGAATAGCCTATGGTCGATGCCCTTACATACAGAAAATGCAATCCAATAATTTCAAACTTGTGGTGACGATGACACTACTGGCGTTGCCCTTCCTCTGCCTGTTTGTTGCCGGACTCGCATCTGTCATTGCCAGTCTCTCTGCAGTTTGGCTTGGAAACAGCACATGGGCAAGGACGGGTGTCACGATCGGGTTCTCATTGTACTTCATCATCATATTCGTGATACTCGCTTCATTTTGTTAGATGACTGCATCGCTTTTTTTTTCTCCTAGCAGTCCTTTGCATGTAGAATATATTATCTTGCTTGAAAAGCAAGGTCTCTGCAAACCAATAAATCGTGGGAAAGCGGCTGGCATCCGGAAGACCTTCTATTTATGGCGGGAGTGTGCACGAGCCTAAGTATCTGTATTCCGGTACTGCTGTACTGAGTACTATGTGAACATACTTGATTGCCTCTTGGTGACGATGTAACAATACAACCTTGACTCCTGGCATCTGTCGGTCCTAAATATTTGAATTATGATTTGTGTTTGCTAGATGGTGAGCCTTAGGCCGAGTTCCTCCAGTAAAGCGCGATTTCGCGCTATGTTTGCTCCGCGTTCTATTTCACTAGTAGAGTTGCCATAACCGTAGTACGAGGGAGAGTCAGACTTACTAGGCGGATAGGTCGTAACTTAGTGTTTGAACAACCCTCCCCAAAGTGACACGCCAAAAATGAACATGGTAGCCGGTCCGTATCAGAAATAAATAGGAACACCTCCTTCGAGTATATTATGTGTATCATAATTCGGCTTCTGTTGGACGGGTACAACCTCAATACGACAGATTTTTGGTCCTGACGGAGGGGTGTGCAACTACCGATTTAGGGGCACTTTGAGGTCATCAATACCCCACACAATACAAAGAGGCGCTCGGTCATGTATACACGAGAACAGCACGCGGCTTGATCATGTTTCTGACTTGTTATGAACCGCCTCGACTTGATAAGTTGACTGTGGTAATTATACGGGTCCGAGTTGCAGTAGTATAAGTACAACATAAAATCTGATGGGCCGAAGGGGTTCAACTCGTGCCAGAGTACAAGTGAGCAGTAGCTTTGTACCACTGGTAGAAAGAATTTGTATGAGCGTACAGCGGTAGCTCATAAGAAGCGGTGCGTCCAGGTACAGCGTCTGCGTACGGCGTACAGAGCGTCCAGTGCAAGAAATCAGAGCAACAAGTGTCCAAGTCCGAAGCACGAAATGAAGTATAGTAGTTACGACGTGTGATTGATAACCTCGTTTGGCGCAAGAGTGCCATGCTTCGAATGGTCAGAGAAGTTACTGACAAATTGTGTGAGCAAATTGCATACAGCGACGTCATCTCAAGTACACACACACACGATGATCACCGAATATTCATTCAGAAGAACCGGGACATCAAATGTCGGACCTTGGTGGCGAGGATCTTTCTTCGAGGGACACGTGAGCCTTTCGGTACCAGCGGCTCATCCCACCTACGGGGAATGGTGTAAGACACCTGAGGGGACAAAGCGTACAGGTAGAGACGTACTGCTGATTACTTCTGTCAGAGCGGAAGACCGGCGGGAGGTTGCTCTTGGATGCGTCGTCCTCGGAGCATAACGCACCTACTTCAGAAGCGCGTCTTGCTTGGGACACAGCATCGACTGGCGTGGTCGCAAACCGCCTCAACGACCTGACTTCCTCGTTAAGCATTCTCCTTTCGACGAGTGGTGCGGCCTTTCTCGTTGATACGGGACCGTCTGACCTGAGAGAACTGTCAGGTGCGACACCACGTAAAGAACACTCGCGGGCATACGTCTGGCACCCACGTATGACGCGGAAACGGTTCCAACGTCGGCGGCATTTGATGCCATTGGCTTCGGAAAGGGACACACCACCCCCTTCCGTCTCCATAGATGCTCTCTCCGATAGAGAGTCGGTAGTGGTTTCGACTGTGGCGGCTGACAGACATCGCCCCGTGACAAATTTATATTGGCCCTGGAAAGATTCGCACGTCTCTTCGTCTGACAAGAGAATGACGTAGGTAGGAGAGAAGGACGCGAAACCAGTGGAAAACGTACCATTCTCATCATGCCATTTCTTGTAAGTAAAGCAAGTGACGGTCGAGGAAAACGAGACTTTCTTCGCCAATGGCGAGAGGCAGTCTGCTGGAACTTCGTCCGTCTTCGTTGCCTGGTCCATGCTATTCGAGGTAATCGTTTGAACACAGTTGATTTGCAATTTATCGTCGACGCCTATCACGCTCAAACCCTCGATCCAGCTCCCGCACGATGACGGTAAGCTTGACATGGTCTCACCTCGACGGAACCGATGGAATCCCCCCTTGTCCAATGAGGCGAGATCCAGGAGTCGCGACACGGATAGTTTCACCCTGCACTCCCATAAGTCAATGTTTTGCTCCGGGGCGTTGGGCAGGAGATACTTACCTTCGTCTGTCATTTCTGCATGCATTACCTGACGGATTGAAGGACACAGCAGTCCAGCAACCCTGCGATCGCGGTTCAAGTATTCCAATCGGCCTTGGAAAAGCCGTTCCTCATCCCCAGTGCGAACGATATCAATGAATTGCGTGAACGTAAAAAGCAGACCGGCGGAAAGGATGTCCGTAAGGACTTCAAGAGGACTGAAGGTAGTCATTGCAAGATCTTATAGTCAAGAGAAGAAGGAACAGATATGAGCACAGTTGTCGTATGTGAGATAGCGAGGGCGCTGAAGGGCGGTGGTGAGTGAAAGGTAAAGGATGTTAGCCAGCTGGGATTTTAATAGGGTTGGGCACGGCTGACATTGGGATTCGGACCGATCCCTATTGGGGAGAGGGGGAAGACTTCTGCACGCCTAACACCCAGCAGTCGGGTGGATGCAAGTGCAAGCTAAGGAGACGTCGCAATACGGGAGGCTAGGCACCTCTCCTAGACGACGTGGACTGCGATATAGGATTGGCCAACGAATGAAGAGATATGTGCGCATGACTCCCTCGACATACCGTTAGCTGCAAATCGTTCTGACGGCAATGGACACCGTTGAGTCAGCCCTACGTGCCCGCCAGTGCCAGGGCTCCGAGTCAGGACAGCACAGACGTTGGATTTCTCCAATGACATAGTAGCCAACTTGTATATTCTGACCGACTCCACCTTGAGCCTGCACATTGGTCGAGGAATTCGGCCTCGTTTCTCACGCCCATTCATACGTCGACGCAGGACTCGGAACAGCTTTTCGCATCAAGTTGCTCGAGCACAGCTGCAGGCTGCAACGAGCTCGACGACATCGATGGCCTTTCGAATGAGTCTCTCTGGGCCTGTACGGACGTTTCTTACTGCGTTCAGCGCAGCCGTCGGTCGTCTCGACAAGTCGCTGTCGCCGTTCGACACCATCGCGCGACTTCGAGCCCATACGTTCGTTCCCTCCGATGCAATATACGTCTTCCACCTTGTCCTTGCCGTGTTTTGGCTCACTATCATGCAAGTACCGTCATTTCCGAGCAAGCTGCTGATACCCATCTTATTCGGACTCGCGCTCCTCATCCCGTTCACTTCCCAGTTCTTCTTCCCTGCTATCCCAGTTTTTGCGTGGCTGCTTGCGTTCTACACAAACCGCTTTATTCCTGCTGACTACCGCCCCTCAGTACACGTCTTTCTACTGCCAACTCTCGAAACCGTGCTCTATGGCGCTAACATATCTGACATCCTAACACGATTCACCCACCCTATCCTCGACCTCTTAGCATGGCTTCCGTACGGGGTCATCCATTATACATTCCCTATCGTGCTCGCCATCTTTATATGGCTATTCCGTCCGCCTCTTGCCCTCAAAACGTGGGCAAAGACGTTCGGCTATATGAATTTGACCGGTGTCTGTGTTCAAATTCTCATACCTTGCGCCGCGCCATGGTATGAGCTCATCTATGGACTCACACCAGCTACGTACGGAATAGCCGGCTCTCCCGGCGGCCTTGTGCGCATCGACGCCCTCTTCAGCGGAGATGGCTACCAACGCGCGTTTGGTAGCTCTCCACTTGTTTTTGGCGCGTTCCCGAGCTTACATGCTGCCTGGGCAACACTTGGTGCGCTCTTCGTATCCCATTTTTGGAAGGGTGCTGGGCGTATAGTATGGGCATATGTCGGCGTGCTCTACTGGAGCACGATGTATCTCACTCACCACTACCTCATCGACGTTGTTGGCGGTGCATGTCTTGCCACCACGTTTTTCTACTTGTTCATGCCCGACGAGCTGCGCGGAGCAGGAGGGCGGGGAAGCGCTGAGTACGGGGGCGCAAGATCCAAGTACGAGCGGTACGACCTCGAGAGTAGGCGTCCTGGAGGATTTATGGGCCTCGACGACTTTGCAAGTGACACAGGGGAGTCTGCCGATCTGTCCGAC